>VYZW01046776.1:25378-57960 GCA_013401315.1 Balaeniceps rex
CACGACTTTAGGCAATTCCCTCTACTCTGTGTATTTTGTAGAACAAATGTATCCTGGCTGGGAAGGAAGTTATCGGTGGTTGTAGCTGAAGTTGGTGTGGCAAAAAGATTTTTGTGCTTTAGCTGTAAACCAAAACACACCTAAAAGCCCCTTGTATCTGAAATAAGGTTTGATATTTCCATGAAGGGTGTTGCATTCATCTAAGATTTTTCCGATACAGCCTAACCCAGTTCCTTACCAAACTATGTGTCAATTTCTGTTGTTAGAGTGGATGGGGTGTATTGCTGTCTGCATTGATGCTTGCAGTTAATGGCCAGTGGCACTGGGAATGAAACTCTGGCCTTTTCTGCTGAAGGGAGCTGTTTCCTGAAAGCCCTGTGGCCAGTTCATGATTGTACTGGGCTGAAGTACTGTATATTTATAAAGGACTTCAGTAGAGATGCTTTACTGATCCTTAAAACCCATTTTTGCATAGACAGTTCATGTTTAACAGTAATGCTTGTACTTCTGGCCAGTGGGGTTTGTGAATGAAATTAAGAGTGTCTAAGGGGGAGGGGAAGCACTCAGGAATTTTGACTTGCATTGTTTTCTTGATTGACTCCTGTATTTAGGGACAGAGCAGAAGCTGGTCTTGCTTCTCTACTAGTAATACTGGAGTCTTAGCCTAATCACAGATAAGTATGCTAAAGAATAGACTTCTTGTCATGAAAGCAAAGAAATACTAATGTTGTCTGTACTGATTCTAGCAAATGGAAGTGCAGGCAGTTATCCAGTTAACTTTTATCTTGTTCACTGTTGTGATTGTACAACTCAGTCTTTTTTTTTTTTTTTCTTTCTGCTGACAACAGAAATTATAATAGCCACCGTCTTAATTCATAATTGTGTGGGATGATTGCAGTATCTTTAATACTGAGTGTCTGTCATTATTCATGCTGAATAAATAAGCTAATGTGTTTATATTATGAACAGTTAAAATTCTGCAGTTCCATTATTAAGACACAATTTAATATTGTATTAATTAAGACAGTCCCTTTAAAGTTTTATATGCAGTGTTATCACTCAGAGGAAGCTTTAAAAAAAATTACAGGGAAATTTTCCTTGTTCAGTCTCGATTATTTCTTGCTGATTTATTTTAAAGGTCTAAGCCCTCCCCTTTGCCCTGCCTCTCCTCCCCATGCCCAACGGTGTATTTCAAAGGTATTTAGTGAAGCAGTTCCTCCATCTATTTGCTGCTTGTTCTTTTTGAAGGCATGCAAGGGTGCTCTAAGGAAAACAAGATGATGTGCCCTGTCAGCAGTGCTGTATTTAGGTTAGGTCTGTTCTCTGGGTTTTTGGGAGAGGAAACCCACTGTCTAATCCACACCGAGTGTAGTGCGTAGCCTCACTGGCTATACAGACCGGATCCAGAAGCTTTCAAATACATTTTGCTGTCTAAAGTAGTTTTTTAGTGGTCTGTGTGGCCTGGGCAGGCTATTTTATTAATTTATTTATGGGGACACCTCTGTAAAATAGTGGTGTCTTTACCTCAATGACACCTTAACAGAAACGGAAAATTGATTTCCTGCCTGGGCTGGGAAAATACCCGGACCTCCTTGTAAGGCTGGCTAGAAAGCAGCCAACTCCTTATTAATAAGGATGATTACATTAAGTCAATGAATATTAAAACACACAGCAGGCTATTTTGCTGCTTGGAAAATGCTATTTACTGAGGCAGTGATTGCAGTCTAAATAGCACGTTTCTAGATTTGTAGTTACCCCTTTTGAACAGATTCTTGGGTGAATTAATATATTTCATGGCCTTCCATCGTAGGTTTGTATTATATAAATTAAACTATGTGTTAGTATAATGAAAAGCTTGATCCTCCAGTCTGTTTGATTCTGTTGGCAGCAACAGAGGTGAAAGCAGCACGATCTTGCTTGGCAGTTATTGCACGAATTAATGTAAATCAGGAAACATTTTAAGAATTGCTCTGTCTTTTAAAAGCGTGTGGCATAAAGTAAGAGCGCCCTTTCTTCTTTTTCTTCTTCTTTTCATCTATGATGATGTTTAGATGTAAATAACAAATATATTTATAGGTTTTTTGAGAACTGGAATAGAAAGCTCCCAAAATAACAACAAAGTCCATGGGAGAACTTGCTTCTCAGATATCCTCTAAAACAAGCACCCTTTCATAATTATGCATTTGTGTCTTAAATCGGGTAATCTTTTTATATGTTCGTTTTATTAAATGGTTGAAAGATGGAATGGCAGTATTGTACACTCTGGAATTAGAGAAAACTAGTATGTGTAACGTTGAGGCATTTGACAAAATGGACCATCTTTTTCTTTATCCTTCCAGTGTTTGTTAAAACTGTGATTATCTATTTTTTTAAGTTTTTAAAAGTGTTGTAACCTGAAAATGCAGTGAAGTAAGTCACATTCTTAAACATTTTTCTTGTCTGGTTGAATGTACTGTAACTGTTGCCTGTGAATAAATAGGATAATACCAGGGATTATGGAAATCTTCAGGTCTAGAAAACAAGCAGATTTAAAATTTGCTTTATTACTTAAGCAAGCAAAACCAACAGAGCTATATTATTTATGACGTGAAGCTTGTTTTTTCTGTGTAAGGACTTTCAGGGTATCCAACTAAGGTTTCTGACCCGGTATCCTTGTTTTCCTTTGAGTCCTTGAAGAAAATATTTTTCTTCTCTGTTTTAAGTGTCGCAGCTAGGCTCTACTGGGTGGCCCCTCTCTACTTCTGTAGAAGACTTCATTCCAATCAGTGTGTATTTTGTATTGGCTTATTTCCCTTTGGTTCTTGGCATATCTCTTCTAATTCTCTTGAAGTAAGCTTACCTCACTTTGAAATAACAGTGTATTTCAGTATTTGCCCTTATCTATGGGCACTTGTTCTAAATTCAGTTTTGTAGTGTATTGCACTGTTGAAAAATCTCTTTTCTGCCCTCTTTAGCTTAATTGCTCTTTCCCCCCTCCTATTCAGTAATGTAAAATTTCTGATGATTGTGCTGCCCTGTCCTCTTCAGTTACTCCCTTCTGATTGCACCATTATGGCGTTCAGTTTCTCTTGCAGTGGTTGCCCCTATCTGTCCATCACTGTCTGTAGCAAAGGAAATCTGCTTAAAAGACAGGTGGTTTTCAACTGGTTGTCCATCTTATGCGGCCCTCTGATACATAACCAGTTACACATGTGACCTAGTTGCATGACAACAACACATTTGCTAGCCTTGGCAGATAGTTTTGGAGCAAGAGTGAAATCTGGAATAAATTAACATGGCATTGAATGCAAAAGCAATTTACTGGCCTTCATCAGTTGTGGGCATTTTCTTAAAGTAAATTCAATGTTTTTGTCACCTTTTCATATGTTATTCTTTAACCAAACATGTCAATTTGATAGTTAATTTTTCCTTCTTCTATAACTCTAAATGCAGATCTTGTCTTTGTTTTTCTATGTAAAGAAAAATAACTGAAGCTATTTTTAGGAGTATTACCTTTGTTTTGCCAAATTTTCAGCTGACTTCCTTCTCCTTGTGTTCTGCGCGATACTTATTTTGACGACTTGTGCAACCGTGTTCTTTTCCTCTTGATGTTTTTCTTATTCTTTGTCTCTTCAATAGAAGCAGTATGGTTTTGCTAGCCTTCTGGTCATGGTGATGTACCTATAATAAAGTTTAGAAATACCTCTTTTATGCACTGGTTTAATTTTTGCACTCCATTTAATTCAAATTCACTTGCTTTCTGGTTTTGCTATGTGATACACCGTACCATTGCAAACCACTTTTTGATCTTGTTTAGTTCTTCCTATTCTTTTTCCCCTGCCTTTACCTGATTATAACACTTACTGTCCTGAATGCTCCCTTTTATTTTGAACTTTGAAGGGAATATGCTGGCATCCAAATTTTCCCCAAATTGAAGTTCACCAGCCAAGGTCTATGGATGGCTACTCCAAGGACTATTTTATGTCCTGTGATCTGTGTGGAAGTGTTGTCTAAGTAGTCATCCTGATTTATATGTATTTAATTTCTTTATAAACACTCCACCTGAAACAGCTTTTAAAAGAAAGTTGGTTTCTAAGCCTGAGAAGGTATAATGAAATCACTAGGGTTCATTAGTCATTCGTTAACACCTTAGGGGAAAGCTTGGATCACTAACTGGAAAGCAGGTAAAAGGGACATTTCTGAAAAGGTAATCGAAACACTATGAAGATTTCTATAGGTTCTACTACTTACTCTGCTGTACAGTGGAAGCACTTTCTATGTTAAATACTTTATTTGAACAGTGATACCTTGATATGAGGATGTCACTGTATAAAGTTGTTACATTTATGGAGTTGTGTTGCTTAAAAGTTTCCTCCAGTGTTTCTGTTCATTATGTGATTTAAATAATGTGCCAAAACTTCCATGATTGCTGAATTGATGAATGGAAAATCTCACTGTGGTTTTATTAACTATTAGTGAAAAATTACTTAAAGTTTTGTGTACAGTTAATTTTTTTTCAAAATGAAGTTTGAATGTCTTGTAAATAAAGTGTATTTTTAAATAAAGCTTGTGTCAGTTTGGTAATTTTAAGACCTTTGTATGAGTAAAGTTTGCTCTTAACCTGTGAGCTTGTTAATGTCAGGATTAAAACTGCACACTCCATATCTTTTTCTTCTTGTCCTAAAGTGGTGTTTTTTGACATTTATTAATCCAAGCATGACCTTGTCTCTTTGAAAAGAAATCCCAGGATCACTTGGGCAGCATTGCTGCGATGGTTTTCACGTACAACCAGTACCAGTTAGGTTGTAACTGTAATGCTTACCGTCAGCTCTCCAGAGAAGTCACTAGAGTGGCCCTGTAAGTTTGTGGCTGAACTTGTCTCCGCTAAAGTGCGGTCCCTCGCTGTGATGGGTTTATTTTCTTCTTTTAGTGGGGTAGCTAACATGCTCGTTTTCTGATGAAAGAAGCACATATCTTGGTCAATAGAGATAGCAGGCATTTGAATAACCACGAAACGTTATCGACTACTTCTATATTAGTAAATTAAATATACCTGGAGATATTCCAAGGCATAGAGACCAACTGGCATAGAAGAGCTTACATCTATGCTATTAAAATACCATCCACTTCAAAAGAGGGTGGCTCTGTGCTGATGGCTAATTGAGATGAGGTCCTTGACTCTGGTCTGTGTCCGGGAACAGCTTGGAGGAGCAGTAATTGCTGCAGGCCATGAAATGCTTGAACAGCTTACTGATACAGGTGATCATGATTCATCCCCGGGCGCTATTTATTTTGCTAATATTGATGAGGCCCTCTGTCCCTGAGCCTCTGTGCTGTTTTGCAAGCTAGCAGTACCTGCAGATAGAAAAGGAGATGAAGCTGGCGGTGGTTTCTTGGGTTCTGGGGTTGAAAGGTTTCCTCTCTTTCCACACCTATGCCGTGCTGTATCAGTGTGCAGAGTGAGCTGGGAGGGGAAAGGCTGCCCGGATCAGCAGTGCAGTCAGGAGATAACACTATCATTGTGGCTGCCTGTATGGCTCTGGAAACAAAAAGTGCTAGGCAAGTGGCACGTTCGATATGGCGTTGCACTTTGCTTTACCTGCTTCCAGTCCTAGTACATTTTTTTTTTTCAGCATTCACCCATATTTAATAAAGCTCTGTGTCTGTTTAACCACATATCACTGACCACCCTGTTGTGAGGAGATGGAAACAGAACTACGTCAAAAGGCTTTGGGGTAGGTGTGGGAAAATGAACCCATAAAGGCATTATACAAGTCATTGAAATGGCACAGTAGGTCCACAGCCTAGCGTACAGAAAGTTTTGTAAGTAAGGGATTGCATAATTCAAGAGATAGAAAACAACCCTTTTTTCAATATACACCTTAAAAATCAATCTTGTAAAAAGCATCTGATGTGGATGAGCTGATCCCCCAAGTTTTTTAACAGTACAATAGGGGGTGGGAAGTCGCACAATCAGTGCCATGACATCTTGCAGAAGAGTGCTTCCTTTAATTATCTATTTCTCTTTACAATTGCCATATGAAGTAGGGATAGTAGCCTTTCCATGTACCCCAGTTTCCTTTGCTTGCCTAAGTTGTTCACAGAAAATGTTTTCTTATGGCACAGTCTGGCTTAAGGCCCCAGCAGCGTGCAGGGTCTACCCTGTGATAAAACACCCGCCAGCAGCACAGTACCTGCAGCTCTTGTGCTGGCTGGTGCACACTTCAAACATTTGCACCCAAATGATTTTGGGGACATTGCCATCAGGGGATGACCTTTCTACTTGTGAACATCTCTGGTGCTGTGTAATTTCTAAGAGTGTAAGTGAGTGTTTGGTCAGCCCTAAATTGTCTGGGTGTATTTCTGCATCCTCATTTTATGTGAAGGGAAGGGACTGACTTGGAAATGTGTTGAGGCTTTTTATGATTTCCCGTAATTCCCATTGTCTCCAGATCTGAGCTTTTTCATTTGTTTGCAGTAACTCTAATTTGCCTCTGCTCTTTCATATCTGAAATATGAAACCTGATCTTAACTGACCAGCTCCTTATGTTCCCAGTCACAGTAAGTCCATCTACCCCTGAAAGTAATACTGGCTTTTTTATGCTGACATGCTGGTGCTGTATGTCTGCACTGAAAAGAAAGAAAAAAACAAAGGCAGAGATTCCAAGGTGTAGTTCTCCTAAGGGCTATGAAGTTCTATAAATGAGAAAATGGATTATGCTTCCTCCTGGCTGTAAGGCAGGGTACTGCTCCTCCAAGAAGCAAACTGGTCATTTTGGGTTAGTGGTTGGGCTGACGTGAAGGCTATCCCCAAAGCCTGCCTTCGGCAGACTGAGCATCGCTGTCCTTGTGGTTCTTTCAGCTTTGCCAGCCCAAGAAGGAAAGGATTCAGCTCCTGATGCAGGAACACAGGAGCAAATTATTTGCAGGTGGAAGCGAGTGCAAGTGTGTTGGCTAGAAGGAAGTTCTGGCTATTTTCACCAGCTGAAAATTTGGCCTTGTGCTCTGCTCTTCTCCATGTGGCGGAGAACTGGGCTGCCGGCGCAGCAAGGAGGGGTTACACAGTGACTCAGTGGTCACCTTAAGGGGATGAAAATTTATTTTTCTGGCTACGATGGGGATCTCCAGAGGCCATGGAGCAGTAAGGCAATGATCCCCCCTCCTGCTGACAGTGGCGCTTGTTCCTGTACATATATATATATAATTATTTCTGGTAGAAGTCAAAGGCTTCTGCTAATTATGCTATATTTGCAAACCCCAACTAACACTGATGTTATGTTTCCTTCTGAAAGACAAATACTGTCTCTCTTAAGCACTCTCTGTCCTGGCCAAAGAGTAATCATGTGAGGCAGCAGCAACGGGAGACCGAGGGGAACAAAGAGGAGCCTGGCTCACAGAGCCCTTTCAAAGTAGTTGTTCACTTGGCCAAGGAGTTCGGCAGCTTGCCTGTGCCTTCTTTGAATCCAGCATCTCTCGTACAGCCCCATGCCCGCCGCTGCGTGGGTGAGGGTAACCTTCTTTGTATGGGACGCACACACACACACACACACACAAAGCAAAAAACAGTCTGGGCAAATGTGGCCTCAGGACAAGGAGCCGTAAGGAGGAGAGGGATGGAGCACGTCTCTCTCGTAGGATGGAGGTTGTTTCCACAGCAAGTGCCAGCAGCAGCTCTGCTACCTGAAAGGCAGTCAGCAGAGAGGGTCTGATGAAATGGAGAAATGTCTTATATTTAACACACACACACGCACATACGTGTATATGCATGTATTTATTTTTGCATGCACACACATGTGTATACACACACACATATATACTGACATATACGCGAGTGTATGATACTGACTATATATGACCATATTTATTACCATTCAGTAAATGAGAGTTTTTTGCTTTAGTCACAGTGCCATACAAACAACTGCTTGCTGGGTATCTTCTATCTGGTATACCCTTGCTGCTTATCACTTTGAAATTGGACCAATTCAGTATGTCAGGATTGCATAGTTGCCCTTTAAATAGTTGTGTGTCTGCCTGGCAGAAACTGCCAGGGTCTAGCAGCAGGGTTTTGTGTGTGTTTGGTATATTTTCTGTACCATTAATGAGCACTGCCGTGTGGATCCCAGCTGTGTGAGGCAGCTTTCTGCTAGGTACTGAAGTTGTGTAAAGGGCAGAGGCATAATAAGTGGACTTTCCTTGTTGTGAGGTTCACACTGATTTTTCCCTGCTGTGGTTGATCTGGGCAGAGAGGAGCACAAAAGTGGTCTTTAAAAGTTAGCTAGACATGCACAGGGAGAAAAGAAGAGGGCACGGATGGCCAAATACGCCAGTACCCTAGGGAAAGTCCTCCTGCTGCTTTGTTCAGTGGGTAGTTGCTACTGCAGCGTGTTTTTTGGCTGGCAACAACGGCCATAATCTGACCAGCTCTTATCACCCTCCTCAAGGGTGCCGGGTCCTGCTCCACCCTGACTATATCTGGGGGCTCCAAACTCCGGCCCCTCCGATCCCTTTGATTATTTTCTTTCCACTTGCTCTTCTCAGATGCTTTCTCCCCTGTCACCCAGTGCCTCCCTAATCTCCTTTCTTCCTTGCCCATCTGTCCAGGGCTGTCAATCTCTCCCTTGTCAGCATGCTGCTGGCCACCTTGTGCTTGCTGTCTTTCTGCTTGGAGTCCTCTTTAGCTTAGTCCTGGAAAAAATCGAAAAGGGAGGTGTCCAGAGTGGCCAGGTCTAAGGCTTGAAAGAGCAGCCAGCTTGAAAACTAACTTGCTCTTTACAGAACTGCTGCTCAGTTTTATATCTAGACCCAGAGGTTAAAAATACACAGCTGGCCAATTTTCTCTTTTTTATTGAAAACTGTCAAGTGGTGTGTTAGAGTTTAGAAAGTTTGAAGACATGAAAACTCAGCTCAGTTACTGTGGCTAAGTAGAAGTGTTTTTTAACACTACTGCTACTAACAACAACATGAAAAGGAAAGGCTGTGGTGACTAGTTTCAAGCAATTTAGGGAAGGGGATCAATGCAAAGACAGCCTGCAATATTGCTACTTAAGGAAATATTTGTGAACCCTCAAAGCTTTTGTGGGAAACCATGTAAATTCAGGGGTATGGGAAGAATTTGGCTGGACCATTTTCTGCAGCCTCCTTCAGGGTCACACAGTGACTCCTGAGATGAAGCTCCCTCCAACCGCTGAGTGCTTTCCCTTTGGCAAAGACCACAGATATCCTCAAGACCATCCTTGAGGGCCTGCCCCTCTGCAGCACCGACAAACCACCCCTTTTTTAAAACGGGTTTTTGTCTTATTTGAGACCAGGCTGGCTAGCCTGCAGCTGGACAGGGCTGCTGTGAGGCTGACCTGTGCTCAGCCCGTTCCTTTCTGCCTTTGCCACCTTGGTCTGCTGCCTCCCAACAGCAGCGCTCGGAAAAACCCAGAGCATCCTTCTGATGCGTGATTTTTCTCAAGACATCAAAAGCATTTTAGCTTGGGGGTGAATACAAAATCAAGAAGGGTGAGCCTGTGTGTGTCTCTTGTTCTCAATTTATTATTTGGGGTGGGGAAAGAAAGAGGGTGTTTTGGGTTCAGTTACAATAAGAGATTTATATATGCTCTTTACTCAGCACTATGTGCTTTAGCATAAACCTCCTGACCCCTAAGGAACTGCTGCTGTCATGATAACAAGCAGACATTATGAGTTAATGCTTATAATAACATTTCATGTGGTAAAAGATTTCCAGGGTTTACAACTTTGAACCTGTTATCCTATACGAGATTAATACAACTGTATTTACAAAAGTGATTACAAGGGTACTTCTCTTGAGATAGGCAAATTTTCTTGTATGAATGATTAAACAATTCAGACTAATTTAGCTGCTGTTACACTTTTTAAGGAAAGAAGTCTAACAGATCTTGAGCCAAGATTCTAGGCACTTAACCTTTTCTGCTGATTTGAAAGACTGGTGATTCTACCTTCACTGAGACCATGGGTATTGCAAAAGCTGTGGGACTGAACCTCACGAACCTCCACTGTTACACTCATCACTGCTGCTTGTTTTGCCTGGCTGAACCAATGCCTCTGTCCTCTCAGATTTTTTTTTTCAATCCCCCCATCTTTCAATGGTAAGACTATGTTAATAAGGCTGAATTTTGTTTGCCCAGCTGAGCATTGTAAAGAAACCCTCTGAAGTCTTGTTTGACTATATACTAAGAAGTAAATGTTTAAAAATGTTAATCTGTAGAGAAATGTCCTAAAGTTTGTTGCTCTTAATATTACTAATCGTTCCTTTATTAGGAGAGCACCTGAGAACAGGTGAAGGTCAGAACCCTGTTTTGCCAGATGTACTAGAAACATAAAATGAGTGGCACTTCTGAGCCTGAAGAGTTTAAAATGTAGACCAAGTTCTCAAACTTCCTGCTAATTTGGGGATTTTTTTGATGTGAGTTTTGCTTTTAGTGGGGTTTGGTGTGGGAAGCCAGTCTAGCTATGGTGAAAGGGCTGTCAGGAGCATGTGTAACTTTTGCATCTTGGTTGCTTTGTCTTGACCTCAGATTTAGTGATGTTGAGTCCAGTTATGAGTACATCAGGATTTATGCATTTAGATATATTTTAATCAGTGAACTCATTGCTTTCATTTGTTCTATAAATAGCTTAGGCTTAGTAAAGAGACTAAGAAATTAATGAGTCCATTCTTCAGCTCTGACAGGAATGCTCAGGCTGGCTTCCAGTCCTGGTATCTATGTCAAGCTTTGTGCTTCATCTGTGGATTCGAAAAGGAAGTTATTTGGTCTCTGGTTGCAGGCCTGTGGCAGTCAAGGGATGACACCCTTCTGTAGATTCTGGGTTGTCAATATAATTCAATTAATGCTTTTCAAGAAATATGTCATGAAGTCCTATGTGAAAGGCAAACACAAGCAGCCAGGAAACAACCTTTACTTTTACAGAAATCATGTTCTTTTGGACTTTCTACCTCTGAGCTGGGAGAAAACTTGTCTGTTTCAAAAAGCCCAACACGATTACGAGTTAAAAAAAACCCCAGACCAATCTACCACCCCAAATCCAGTCCCTTTAATGAGAGGTACTTCAAAAATCTTTTCGTACGGTCATTGAAATTAATTTTTAACCATTTCTTCCCCAATATGCATTACTCCTTGTTTCTTCTCTGTTCTATAAACAAGACAATAATAGATTAGTTGTTATCATTGTTGCATGCTACCAACAGTTGGCACAAAAGTAGCAATGCATCTGCATTTTTGACGGTTGAGGCATTTTAAATAAAAGTGAGAGATATGGCAACTAAAGAGAAGATCACCTGGGATAATTAACATAGTTTGAACCTGATAACTCTCTGTAATAGGCAAGAATTTTCCATTGCACTTTCTCACCTACAACGGACATACCTGTTTTTCTTCGGAGATGGTTGAAGTATTGCTGGCCAGATGTAAGACACGGCCTCTTTTCCCAGCAAGGAGCAGGATGTCCTGGACACAAGTTATGTGCATCTTCTGATCACAGGATGAGCCAAGACTGCTCAGTCTTCTTCCATGGAGGCTGGGAGGTCAATCATTTAGGTCCTCTTTCTGCCACTGCAGGATACTTGCCTACATTAAATTTCTCTAGTGTAGTATCAGGGCCAGTTTCAAGTAGAAGTGATTTCCCCTGCAGAAAGCATTCCTTACTTGACTAGAGAAATGCTCAGAAAGGATGGAGAATTACTTTACTGTAGCCAGGAGATATGGTGTAGGGATCTGCAGCCAGAAGTCGAAGTTGTAGAGTCTTTCTCTCTTTCTAAAAAAAAGAGAAGTTACTGTTTGCTGAAAACCAGCAATAAAAGAGAGGAAGAATGAGATGCTTTCTACCAAATAGCAAGACACCATGACAAAAGCTCTGCCTACACAGCAGTTTTCATACTCAGATGACGTAGATCCTGGAGCCCATTTGTACAAGTTATTGGAACAGTCTGGTGACAACGAGTTTGCTCCTCTGCTATCAGCCTTTCCTAGTAGCTGTTGGGTTCACCTTATGGTTTGAGTTCACATATGAGGTGGCTATCAACCCTTTAAGAATTTGCTGTTTGTAGGTAAAGATGAATTGTATACCCTGAACTCCTTTAATCTCTGGATGTTATAAATGCTTGTATGCCATCAGTGCACACGTTGCTTTTGCAAACAAGGCCCATTCAATGCTCACCTTGAGCGAAGGCACCAGCCTCTGGGCTATCTGCATCCACAGGTGCTTTTTGTCTTCTTAGGACAGAGGTCACCTCTGGGGTACTGGCAGCATCCACTCAGCCCATTCCTGCCTTCCGTTTGTGTCATTCCCCATTGTCCTGAATGAGATCAACCTCTCACTGTATAGACAAACAAGAAGTCATTTGCTCAAGGGTCAGTCTCAGTCCTCACAACTGGTCTATTTGTCTCATTTTACAGCTGCTTTCCACCAAAGCTGCTGAGCACAGTTCCTGAAAAATCAGTAATGATAGCAAAGTCACTAGCAGATTTTTTGGAATGAACTGGCATTTCACATGTCTCAGAGAAAACCCATTCTTTGGGATGAGTTTTTATCTGCCTTCGATTTCTTTTTTTTGTATCTTTTTCATTGATCTCATTTTTTGATTTTTTTGATTTTTTTTTTTTTTGAGATGATTCATGCCTCTCTGCTAGCAGTTTGGAGTGTTGCATGCTTGGGTATATTGTGAGTATGGTTCTTAGGGGATAAAGGCCATCACCTTACTTTAGAAAGAAAACAGATGGAGGGGAGGAGAAAGGCAGGCCTTCTACCCTGTGAGTGAATGAAGAAACTGGTGCCCAGTGAGCTCATGCTTTGCTAAAGACCCCAGCTGCACAAACTGTGCTGCTGGCGGCAGGGGCTCTCAGCTCCCTTCTCTACCTGGGACCTTTCAGGGTGGGCTGCGGGCAGGGAAGGCACGCACGGGATGTAAAACACTAGTATAGAAGGACCATTGCGTCTTGGCACTGGCAAGGGTACGTGGTCACAGGGGAGGGGGAAAGGATCACTTAGCCTCCAGGGTATGCTTGCTTCAGCTTTTTCAGTTGCTTTTGTCCTCCACCAGGATCACTAGAAACCTTTCTCCCAAATGCAAGCTGAAGTCACCCATGATTTCATCAGGTGGGTGGGCTTAATAAACCCATGCAGCAACATAAGGCTTGCCATGATTTTATGCCTGTTGGTGGCACTATGGTTTGTACAAGCTCACAAGCCAGCCCAGCTCCCTCAGCAGAGCTGCGTGGGGCAGGTGATGGGTACGTGCTCCGAGGGTGCAGCGCTGCCTGCTGCAACGCCAGCGACCTGGTCCTGCCCTGGGCTTTCTTGGCTGTCTCCTGTCAACATGAGCAGCAGCCCGTTTGAAAGCTTGTGAGATTCAGGTGTGATTCGTTGCAAATTAGTGTGGCTGCCAGGTGGACAAGATCCTTAAGCGTGGTTTAACCTCCAGAAAGCAGGAGTGCTATGTCCTTTTTGGGGTGGACACTCAGGCAGTGAGACTAATTTTTGTGTTTTACACTTCTTGAAGGAGACTGGGAATTTTACAAGTTGAAGAACTACTGCCAGTTTAGTGAATTTTCACTCCTCCCTCAATCTTAACTAAATCCCATTTTGTCAGAAAAGCCTTTAATTTATTTCAGTGGGCTTTAGACATATATATTTATATCCCACCTTTTTTTCTTTTTTTGTTTTCTCATTTGACTGTGCTTTGTTGCTGGGTTGTATCAATCTTTTATTCTGAGGTTAATTTTAATTTGCAGGTGTAAAATAGCTTGAAGAACTGAGTCAAATAATTCACTCTCATAAATCAGGCAATAAATATGCATCGGGCAACTGAGCTGTTGCTGAATCATTAATACTCCACAACAGCACAAAGGCGTATGGGTGTTCGTAATGGCACGGTTTGGCTGACAGGGATTTGGATGCTTATAAAGATATTTGCGTTCTGTGCAGCTGTAGCCCTATGGAAACGAGCCCTCTAGTGGGCACTTGAAAAATTAACCGGTGGTGCCGCTTGGCAATGCAGGAAGCCTGATGAAGGAGGGAATGAAAAAATTGCCCAACACTGGGGAAAAAGAAAAGAAAAGAAAAGAAAAAAATAGACGGCCACATTTTCTTAAACTTTACCAATTGAAAAAAGTTTTTAATATCGTTGCTATGAGAAGTGATAAGCATCACCAAAATGCTCATTCAGTGCCATTTGCAAAACTCTTTAATGCACTTTTGTTTAGATTTTTTTCTTTGAAATAATGAGATTGTTTTATGTATTATCATAAGTATCATCTCCTTGGGAGAGAAAAAGATTTGAATATTTATGAAGTACCTTCTGAATGTTCAGGAAAAAAACATCTGTTGTGATTTCTTCCTCAAAGAGAAGGAATAAATATTTTGTTGAAATGACTTCTTAATTTTTCAATCTTTTTCAAGAGATTTCAAGAGACTCAAACAATTTACAACCAAGAAACAAAGTCAGGCTTTGTGCTCTAACAAGCATTGCAGGCACCACCTGCTTCTGGGCCAGAGACATCATGTGCCTTTCATTACTACCATTACCCATTGTTAGCACGTCTTGTTAAAAGCAAAGCATAAAAGATCAAGCTTTCTGGTCTCTCTAATACAGATGTGTGTACTGAAGCTGCTGTGTGTTCTGCTTGTGTGTGGAAACGTGTGAAATACCTAGACAGTGTCTGATGGAGGTCTGAGGTGTCAGTTGTCTTTAGCTGCCCCAAAGAAATAATTTGTAATGAACATTTTCTTGCTGCTGCTACTGTGACAAATTTTTGCAGAATAGCCCGTGGCAGCCTCTGCAGCAAGCTCCAATCTGTGTGAGCTGGTGGTGTATCGCTCCACGCTTTCCTGTAGGATCAATGGTGTAATCCTGTGTTGCAAGAAGCGCTCCCTTGTGTAAGTATAAATCTGACAACTTTTGGGTAAACCTCCAGGTGACCCTATGCCACCACTGGCTCCTGTTGCCAGTCCCTTGCTCGGCTCACTGGTAGAAGGGGTGGCCGTAGACAGGAGTTATGCTACTGAAATCTGGTTCCTTATGGGATTGTGCTGTATCGCCTTTCATCCTCTCCTATGTCTAACTCCAGTGCTTCCCTCCCTGGGTTCTCCATCCCACAGCTGCTCTGTGCCTCCCACTCACTGGAGTGCTCCCAGGAAATAGTGGACCCTGCTCCATGGGGCAAGCCACGAAAACCCACCCTGTTCCTGACCCAATGTAAGCTCCTGCTTCAACCCAACTGGGTGCCTGGCCAAGGGCAGAGCTCTTGGAGCTGTTCTTCTCCAAGCCATGCAGCCACATCACTAACAGCTCTTTTCAAGATAAGAGTTTCAAATGTGTCTGTTTTCAGACTTTTCTTGAGATGTGAGAAGAAAAGGCAGGGCCCCAAAAGGAGATGTTTGTGCACCCATCAGGCAGACAGTGGCAATCTCATTCCCTTTTGTGTGGCTACACAGAAGGTCTGTGCTGATAAGCTGTGCCACTCACGAATCGTACTTGTCCATGCTGCTGCTCCATGAAGCTTTGGTAGAGGGGATCCATCCTTAGATCTGTATTGCAGCTTCCATGTATAGCCTACAAATATTTTTATTCTCCAAATAATGTCCCTGTGCTCTGTCATTGCAGGGTCTCCTCTTTACCTTGTGAGACTAAATCTGTTTGATTTGGAGGCTAGCATAGCAATGCTCTTTCTTTTATATTTCCCAAACATAAGCTCTAGATGAAGATTAGTTCGTGTTGGGGGCAGGAAGCAAGAACAAAAAAGAGATTGCGGGGGGGAGGGGGGGGGAAGAAAGGTAGTGCCTTGACACCAGCGTGAGGCTGAGTGTTGACTTGGTGTCACAAGTCTTGTGTTCCCTGGGGTTATAAAGAAGTTTTAAAGAGGGAGGGGAGTAACATGGTTTTAAGTCACAGTGAAACTGGTTCTACCCTTATCAGACAATGGAGAATTCCATTGTTAGGCATCGCATATTAAATGCTTCAGAACAGATGTTTGAAGCTTTGACAACAGTTGTAACTTTCCTTGATGTCACACACTAAGTTATTATCTTGTGGCATTTTAGTTTGGATTTAAATCATGGAGTTTGTCATGTTCATGGTTTGCTTGACAAAAGTATGAAACCACTGAAATGTTTGGAATTAGCTCTTTCTGGGTATTCATCACAGAATAAATGTTTGGATCACTTATTCACACCAGTCTTGCATTAGATAAAAATGACTGTGGAAAACTACTTGTTTTGCAAAGAACTACTAAAATATTCCATCAAGCTTTGACTTCAACACACCAGAAAGACTCATGATTGCAGTTCCAGTGAGTGGTGCTGGTGGAGTTCCCCACTCACTTGTCTTTGTAGAGAGGATGCTTTTTTAAAAAAAGTTGGGATTTCTTCTCTCCTAGTCTGTGGATTTTCCCAAGGTGCAATGGAAACAAAGGGCTTTTCATGACTGTTTTGACTATACTTCATGGGAACCATTTTTCCAGAGATTGTGCTGAATTCAGCTGCTCATAGAAATCCTATAAAAGGACACTCCATGTCATGGAGAGCAAAATAATGTGAGTTCAGGCAGCAGTGAGTCTTACAGTTGGGCAGGATCACAACTGACCTCTTCTCTCCATCTCTGATCAGGGGCATCTTGCAATGATTCTTCCAAGTAGAACAAGGCTTGCAGGTGGAGCAGGTTGTTGGTTTTGTAGAGGCTCCTTTGCTGTGTGTGGAGACCTTATAGTTTTGTCTGTATTTGGCTGTATGTGCTTGTTCTATTAATAAATGAGCAAATTTAGTAGCAACCTTTTCATCTTCACTAGAAGGAACTAGATCAGATTCTTACAGAATTGAACCATCTGTTGAAACTGTCTGTGGGTAGCTCTGTTATTTTCCTTAGAAGTGAGCATCATTTGCAGAAATTAGTTCTGGTTTTGGGACTCAAATTCAGGGAAATTAAAGCCTAGTGCCCTGTCTTGGACAGGTAGAGGGAATATCAGTGAAGTTTACAATGCATTACCTGCTTATCTTAAGACTTGCAAAATTTGACTTCCATACAATCTATTTTTGCAAACTTCTGTGGTAGTATTAATTGCCCTACTGTATTATGCAACCCTAAGTAATCAACATTAATATGTTAATTAATGTAATGACATGTTTGCACTAAGGAATAGGCTTTATGGGCTAATGATGCCCAATCTGTGCTCTTTCAACATTTGAGTTGTTTATAGTGTACAGGAAGTGAAAGCAATTTATGCAATTATGTAGATTGTCTAAGCAATCAGACCTGACAGACCATGGGTTTCCAGGGAGTGCTGTTATATGCCTCAAATGTACTCTTGGGCAGGCAGTTGACTCCGGCAACCCAAAGAATCCATAGATCACCCCAAAATACATCACCCACAGGGTTTCCCTGATGTTGAGAGTTTTTGTTGGGTTGTTGTTTTTTTTGTTTTTTGTTTTTTGTTTTTTTTTTTTTTAATTTATTATAGGTTATACCCTTGCAGTGAACTAAGAGTGCAATGCAACCTTGTAATTGGCAATCACAAAACTCTGTGCCCTGCCTTCTAAAATCATGTCAACAATGTAAACATCAAATGCTCCCAAGGTTGTCATAAAGTGGACCTGATGTGGGGATTTTGAAGCACTGGTAAAGTTTTGTCTTTAAGTACAAAAGTCAGTTTAGTTCCACATTATTTTCTTTTAGAAGTCCTGGCAAATATTCTCATTGAACAAGTGTGTTTGTTTGCAAGGTTGAGGATGAAAAGCTGTAATGCATTTCTGAGCACAGGTGACAATCCAGTCTTTGAAGTGTTCACAGCGCTCAATGACTGGGGTATTGGAAGAACCAGATTTGAAAATAGCAGGCTCAAGACAAGGCAGTTTGGAAGAGCAGACATGTAGATAGCTGAAAGAACCCCAGGGAACAGACTCAATTTGGGCTAAGTTTTAGCTGAGTAAGGCATGACTAATAGGATTTTTAACAAAGCATTTTTATAGAGTCTGTTGAAAACATCTATTTCCCTTGAAGGAAATCAAACACTTGCAAGTTTTTCACTAATTCTAAACTAAAGCTCAGTGTCTCACATTTAGCTTGTGTGGTGGGAAACTGCGTGCAATTAACTTTGGAAACCTTGCTAGGATTTAATCATCAGTGAATTGAACTACTTAGGTCATTAAGCATTCAGCCGTTCTGCCATCTCGGTGTAAAACTGGGGGCCTGCTTTTCATGTCAACTGGGGTGAGAATGTTGGAGAGCAGAATACAGAATTAATTGGAAAATTAGCATAGATTGAATTACATTTGTGGAAGCTGTAAATAATTTGGACAGGAAGGCTGGAAGTGTTTACTGGGGGATGCAGCAGTGTGGAGAGTGGGCATGGGTTATAAATGCATGGGGGCAGGAGGATGTTTTGGTATGTTCTTGAGCTGGAGAACAGCTGGAATTCGTGCCATGGCGCTACACGTCATTATTAAAACTGTGTAACAGTCCTTCCCCGCCCCTCCCCACCCCTTTCTTTCCTCCAGTGGCTTTGTGTTTTGGGGCTAGGCATAATGTAGAGGATGACTTTCACTGATTGCAAGTGTGTCTTAGCAGACTATTGATTAAGGGTGTGACTGTATTAGTTTACTTGGGGACAGAATTTTTAGTAGGGTCTGTAGTGATAGGACAAAGGGCAATGGTTTTAAACTAAAAGAGAGTAGATTCAGACTAGATATAAGAAAGGAATTTTTTACAATGAGGTTGGTGAAACACTGGAACAGGTTGCCCAGAGAAGTGGTAGATGCTCCGTCCCTGGAAACATTCAAGGTCAGGTTGGACTGGGCTCTCTGCAACCTGATCTAGTTGAAGATGTCCCTGCTCACTGCAGGGGGGTTGGACCTTTAAGCGTCCCTTCCAACCCAAACCATTCTATGATTCTACTTAGGAACCTTTCTGCTGAGAAAAGTATTAGTGAGTTTCTGTATAGTTAGCAGGTGCCAGTCAGAAAGGTGGTAGCACAGTTGAAGAATGAGCAAAGGTTGTAATTTCTTCTTAGTCCCAGGGCTTATTTTTAGTCTTTGTATGAGAATATAGATATTTTCCTTTCAAGTCTGCAAGTCTACCCACAACCACAATATAGTAACTCTCTTCCTGTTGCCCATGGAGACTGTTATTCTGCACTTACACTTTGACAGAAGAGATAAGTGGAGAGCATTCCCAGGTCATTTAAGAAACATTTCAGCTGCAGACACATAACTCTGTAAGGTGATGGGTATTTTGATGTTTATGATGCTAAAGTGATTACAAGTTGGTTTTTTTTTAGTGTTTTTGGGACAGTCTAAATATGATTACAAGTGTTAGCAATACTGAATATTATTTGTAAAGTAGACCCTGGATCATGTGAGCTCTCTTTATGCATTTGGTTGGATATGATTGATATGAGTAGACTTGTACTAGAGAGTGGGTTGCGTTTTTGTTGTAGAATCTGTTTTCTTTTCAAGTAATGTTTGCTTGAGGTGACTGCAAGTATGTTTCTTGGAAGGAGTTTTATGTCTGTTTTATCTTTCAACTTCTGGAAAGTTTTGTGCTACATAAGAACATACCATCTTATGCAACTTCAGTTATTTTGGGGAGATATCCTGAACGTCTTAACTGACTTTCTGATACCTCCACGTTTTGGATGTGGAGGTTTGAAGGACAGCTGTGAATGCAACCGCTTCAAAGATTCAGCATGGAAATTCAGGACCAAATTCCTGTCCTAATAGATTTTAATGAACTATCTGCTATTTATTTAGTTTGGTGTTGCCAAGTTAGCTTAATTTCTCAGCTGGAAGCATCTAAGAAGATGAAAATAATTTTGAAGGAGGAGAATGGTTTGGAAGTTACACTTCTAAATATCTCTATATGTGACAGATTTTTTTTTTTTTCAGTGATTATCATCTGTAGATGGAGTCATGAGGTGTAGGTATGGTAAAATACTTTATGATTTCACGTGGCCTTTTATTTTGAGAACTGCTGAGTTTGGTGTGTAGTGATAGGGATGATATTGACCTAAACAGAGTAGATGATTATGTTGCTGGGGTGATACTTCAGGATCTTCAGTGGTGTTAAGGTACATAATAGTGCTCCCCAGCACAGGTTTGTTAGAAAGCTTTGAGAACAGTGTTGAGTCTTCCAGACTTCCAGCAGTTTAGCTGGGAGCCCTCACTTGGTATTTCTGGTTTAACCCTCCAAAGGAGCAAACAGAATTTATTCTAAGACCATACTGAGCTGACCTTGGCTTCTGGCAGCATTTTAGATTTGGGGACCCATCTCAAGTAGTTCTCCTCTGGAGTTCTCTGGGGAAATAGGGTGAGAGTGGACAAAAAAGGCTAATTGCTTTACCTCTCATAGATAAAATATCTTTTTTCTTTTTTTTTTTTAAAGAAGAGATACTGGAAATCTCTATTCTTTAGAAAAATCTCAAATGGTTGAACTTTTGTTCTGTATTGGAATTGGGTTGTCTTCAACGTAAAGCATTTTCCAATGAGTTCCAACTGGCTGTAAGCATGGAAGGGCTGGGAAAAGTTAAGTTACATGTCATATGTATTCATAAGATTGGTTTCTGCTGTTTTCTGTTAAACTACACGCTTCAAACGTTAAAATATATCAAGAGAAGGAATGATTTGCTACACAAGTGATCATATTGATTTGCCAGGTATCAAAATTGGTCTTTTGTTATGTGGCAAGGTAACATAGATGTCCATTTCACTGCTAATGCTTGTGTCTGTAGCATAATGTTACTCTGCATACTGCACAAGATGAGGCGCGTGCATTCTAAGATATTCTAAGATGTTAATATTTTAACAAGGGGAAAAAGTTAATTGCCAATTGAAGTGCGAACATAGCTTTCCTAGAAATATGACTGGGTGGAGTCCCGTTCAGGAAACTCGCATGTTTTGTATGTTTTTACAGGACAATTGGGTGCAGTTGTGACTAGCATCAAATTAAAGATTCAGCCTTCTTGGCGTTTGCATGGGAAGCTGTATGTGACTCCGTGTCTTCTATTGCTTCAGTTCCACAGCTTCATCCACATTGCAGTTGAGCAACTTGATTCTGTGCTGTTTAATATTGCCCATGTAACGCAGAAAGAGCCTGTAATGCAGTCTTAGTAGAAGCAAGCTTTGGGTGTGCTTTAGTCAGGTGATGTATAGCATCTTTATTCATATTGTGCCATTGTAAGTTGAGGGATGCAGTGCATAATCTAGTCTGCTGTTGTACTGAAGAACAACTGTCACAATTCTTGTTGTCCCCATTATAGGTAAAGAAATGTACAGTTTTGACTTGGGCAATAAGGAATAAATTTTGAACGTTAAGCATGCCATTCTATGGTGCAAAATAAAAAGGTGTTAAAAAAAGGTAATACACTGTTAATGGGAGTGTGACAGCTATGGAAAGCTTCTCTGGAAACTGGAAAAATTGCTTGTAGGAGATTCTTCTGTTGGCGTTTGGAGAAATCAGGACTGTAGTAAGTGTGTATGTGTACGTGTATATATATATTAAAAGAAAATTTCTTCACAGTCTTGAGGGGAGGAAGTAGAAGAAAATCAAAGTGAAAGGGACAGAGTTGTTACAGAAATGAGAAGTTTCCTATGCTGGTTTGTTCTGAGTAAGTGAAACGTATTTTTACACTTTTGTATTGAGTTTGGAACAATTTGTATCTTCCTCACGCTTTCATTTTTAAGTAGCTGATATTTATGACGTGATTTTTCTATTCATTTTATAAAATGTATATTTAAAGTATACTTCAATAAAAATGGAAAAATGGATTTGTAAAGCATAGGTATGCATATAAAGTCCATGTAAAGTGTAGGTGTTGAATATTTTATTCATGTTGCTGGTTTTGTCCATGTATGAATACGTGTATACATACGTATGTAAAAGGTTAATGGATAGTCTGGATTTTCCAGCACCACACTGTACATTTTCAAGCATATTTTAAAGCTCAGCACGTCTCTCTCTGTCCCAAAGCCATAGAGATATCTTTGTCCAAGGATATGTGTACATTTACAGAGAGTGTGAAGTTTTTTAGAATTTCCTTGGCAACCTAACAATATTTACACCACTACAATTTTCTTATGCAACAAACATTTGCTGTTCAGCTGGCTAGGGCATCCCTGCTCTTCTCTTCCTTCGAGCTGTGTGACTGGGTTGTCCCAGATAACATTTTTGAATTGTCATTTACTGGGCATATGCATGGAGAAAGGACCTGTTTGCTCTCTGTAATTTGTTTGTTTGTTTCATGGAAATGTAAGCAAGAATTCTTTGTGGTGCCATAAAAATTTTGTTGGGGTGCTTATAGGAAATGGGGAAGATTTCCCTGGCAAAATACTAATTCTGTGGCTGTTCTTGCTGATCTTTCATATTTCCTATAGGAAGTTTTCCCAAGGCCTTTGAAGTCTTCTTCCTCATTTGTTGAGGGCTGCTCTTCAGTTCTTCATTCATGCAGCTCTTCTACTTTTCAGAGTGAACTCTTTAAAATCCAGAAGGTGTTGTCGGCATTTGTACCTAAGTACATAATCAAAGGATACATTCAAATAGATGGAGGAGGGCGTTCTTGTTCAGCTCGCACAAGGAGAGATGTGTGGATTCAGAAGAGCCTTTCAGGAGTGGGTGCACCAAGGCTGTAAAGGTTTCTCTTCCACCTTACTTGGGATCCCGGCTGGATAACCAGCACGAGTCACCTTCCTCTTCTGCAGGATGGTACTTCTATTTCTAGTCCCCAGTAGAAACCAGAGACACTAGGCAGGCCTGGAAAAGTAAGTAAAAGAGGGAATATTATTCTTACAAAAAATGATTGGTTTAGAAATTGGAAAATTACTAGTCACTGGAGAATTTACTTTTGAGTTTCCTAACAGCTAACCTTCCTCCTCTGGCCTGGGAATACTGTTTATTTTATTTTAAATGGTTAATGTAAGCCTGCGTTGTAATGTAGTTAACAGCTCCAGAAGTTCATGGTTCTGCTGTGGGTGTTGGTTTGTCCCTGTGTCAGTATGTATTATTGACCACACAGTATCAAATGGCCTGAACTTCTCTACCCCTTTTCTGCATGATCACCTTATGCTCTGAAGAATAAGGTGTAAATTATACTTTCTGGAAGGGAAATATTTCATTATCTGAGACACACAAAAGGTAAGGGCTACCTCAGCTGGCAGAGGAATGATAATGGGGATTGCAGGATGCCACATAAACATAAATATCAAATAACATTCATAAATAGAAGGGCTGACTGTAACATTCGTCAATGCCAAACGGGCGAAACTGGGTGACCGCAGGAGGGCACCAGAACCTCAGTAATGGAGATGTGCTGCTGCCTCCGTCCTCATGGGCTGCGAAAGCTGCTGTGCGTGCCACACATTTGAAAAGCAAATCTGGCAATAACATTAGGTAGTCAGAGGGGTAAATATGTCCCACAGTCATAATAGTAGATGAACTCAAATTCGACTCGCTTCTGCTCTTACTTCCATGGGTCATTCTTTAATTATCTATACTGTGTCTATCCAGATTAGACTGTAAGGTCCTTGGGGTAGGGACTTGTCTAAATGATGTATCGCTATGCACACCTATGACACTGTGCAAATAATTAACTGCTCTAATTATTGTGCCTGTAAAGCACCCTCACTTGACATTGCTACTGGGCAGTTACTATCATCTGAATGTGACTGTGTCAACCAGACTAAGACCTTGAATCTAAAACTGGAAGAGGCTAAGCCCTCATTTGCTAACGTGTTCTATTGCTTTTAAGTGTTTGTAGAAAGAAACCAAAATTTTACCCATTAAACTTTTCCTTAAATGCTTCCTCGGTGAGAATGACCAAACAGCCTGAGGACCAATGCTTCCCAATGGCAAGCATCTGGGAGAACCAGGTTCTAGCCCATGCTCCACTAAATATTAAAAACAGTTCTATTTGAGATAGAAGGAAATGCATTAGCAAGGGCTGTTGTGAGACCTTGGCAAGCTTTTAATCTATTTCACCATCTTCCAAGGCGCTCATCAGTAGAAGATGAGGTTTCCAGGGGTAATGGCCTCCTACAGATGCTGACCTCCCTCAACGTCATGATGCTCAGTGTGCTGAATTGGACACGTTAGCTCTTGGGAATAGTCCAAATCAGAAGCTGTGGGTAATCCCTGTCTCACTTGGCTCTAGAAGAGCTGCCTGTGATGTTCTCCATCCCTTTTCTTGGCTCCCAAAGTGATGGAGTCCCTTGAGTATACACTGACCTTACCAGAGCTATATGCTTGCTGCCAGCAAGCACGTGAAGAACAAATGCTTTTCTTTCACAGACAAGAGCAGGTAAAAAGATCACAAAGCCTTAAGAAAGGAGGGTAGAGCAACCAAAAAGCACTACCAAAGCTCTGCTCCTACTACCTGAGCTTTTGGGGTACTCTTGGGAGTTCTTCAGTACATTTCCTTCCCAGTACTCTGGCAGCTCTGCAGAGGAGCCAGCTCTTGTGCAAAGGTTTTTTGAAGAACAGGAGTCCTGAGCTCTTGCAGAGGGGTAACGGGGGACTGCTGATTAGTAAAGGTGGCTGCCAACAGAAAAAAATGTGCAGAAGTAAGTTTATACCTAGAATGTGCGGAGATCAAACAGGATTAACGCTGCAGAAAACCAACACAGGCATGTGTGTGCTTGCGTGTGTGACGCTTCATCCCGCGGTTTCAGGGAAAGGGTGGTGGTTGCTGCAGAAAGCGCACTGGTGCCAGCAGGAGCTGGCCTGGCTGTGTCAGTGCTGCAGTGAAGAGCTTGAAACCAGCACCTAGAGCAGTGGTCAAGCTCCTCAGCTGGAAGGGGTAATTTGGGGCTGCTGGTCACTGCTGCCTGGGTTATTTCCTTTCTTTATCTCCAGTGGCCAGTGCAACACCTCAACAGCCCCATAAAAGGAGGAAACAGCCCAGGTAGCCCTCTTCCCAGCTGAGCGCCTAAACTGCTTAACTACAGGATTGGGCTCCTTTCACTACTTTCCCTCATGAGTTTACCTTCTTGGCTATCCACTGAGGTACCTTCAAGAGGGGGAATGGACTCGGATCTCATCTGGTTTATTCACTGCTTGGTGCTGAGGCACAGCTTGGGAGTGGGGATGCCATGTATTCACACCCCTCTCGGGCTGAAGAGGCCCTAGGCATGTGTGTTGGTGCCCTTTCACCACCTGGGGCTTGGCATGGGCATTTTTTCATCACAGCACAGGTCCAGGCAGAGGGGTCTATTCTGGCACCAAGGAGACACTTCACGCAGATGCTATATCTCATCAGTCGTCCTGCAACTACACAATGCTGTACTGATGATTTTGGGCTGATGTATACATAAGCACTTGATTAAAAAAGGCCAGTGAGCCTGTTGTTGCAAATTCATACCAAATAGGCTTTGTCACATGGATGTGCTTTAGCTTTTCAGCTCTCCTGGGAAGCAGGTTGGTGTTACTCCCACTTTAAAAATGAGGGCTAATTGACTTTCTCCTAAGGGCTACAGCAGATCATAGCTGTGCAGGGAACAGAGTTGTATGCTGTCCTCAGGCCGTGCTGCCCTGTTTCAGTGTCCCCTCTGTGTCAAGGCCAGAGGCCAAGCTCTCCAGCTCTCCCAAGCACATCTGCAGCTCTATTGAACTCAACAGGATCAAACACTTAGGAGAGCAGAATTTGGTCCTAAATATGCAAAAGATTTAAATGGGTGATTTGAGGCACCAGGACAAGAGAGGGATTTTTGAAAAGTAACAAAAGGTTGTGAAATTGCTAAGGGATTAATTTGTTTGAATCATTGTTCCAGCTCTATTAAAAAAGGTATAAATTCATTTCAATTCTTAGCGGATTTCAAGCTGCCAATTTCTGAGCTTTCACAGCCTTTGATGTGATTCCAGCTTTCTATGATGTAAGTGGATTATTTTTTCCTTAATTCTGAAGAGGCCATTTCTCTCCCAGCCCCCTCCGGAAAAACATTGCAGCAATCGGACTTTAACCAAACACTGATTTTTGGCTCACTGTGGATATTAACCCACTCTCCGCAGTGGTCTATTTTTTGTATACTTCTTTCAAGACTTGAGTGTAAGATGAAGATACCAGTAGTAAACTGCTGTTTTAAATAACAATGATCCTAAAACACACAATGGACCATGCACTCCAGTTCCAAACTGCATACATAAAGAACAGTTAATCCGTCCTTTAAATACAGCCAAGTTTGGGGTGGAATATGGCAGCTTTTTAGCATGCAGAGCAGCAAAACACAATTTAGCCTGCAGCATGAGGAATGGTTTATCCAATTGAAAGCAAAAGGGAAATGTAGACAGGAAGAATGCAATTATGTACCTGGACTTAATCCAAGACACCTGAGCTGACATTTCTGCTCTAGCTGAAACAGCCCCAGAACCCTTAAATCAGGCCAAACAGTCAAGACTGCCCATCTTGTGCAGTGGCAGGGATCTCCAGTGGTACCAGGGTCCTTCCTGCTGGCGAGGATAAGCTGGATGACTGCAGGTTCAGAGGAAGATATCTGCCTATTGAATTATCAGTGTTACAGCCTGTACATTTCTAGCATAGGAATATACCTCTGACAAGAGTAATACACCGTCTGAGAACTGCTGAAATCACAGCTCAGACAAGTGTGGCTGAAGATATTGATGTATACTTGGGACCAAAAATAATACAGCTTTTAACAGAGAGTTGCAAGAACAAACTTCGTATTTTCTCCGTTTTGGACAGGTTGTACTTCCTTATGGGGCATCCAGCACCTTTTAAATTGTGCTGGTAACCAATGTCCTGAAGGGTCTGGTGGAGCATCCAGGAGCAGGGAGATGCAGAAAGCTTCCTATGGGCACTAGGGAAGAATGACTATTCTGTGATGGGGCTATGGGGGGATGGACATCCCTTTTCGGTGACTGGCACGCACTGCGATGTATTGTAACATGAGCAGGAACTTTGCTATTGTCCAACCTAAAAAGTGGTTTAATTTTGCAATACTCCTGCAGATTAAGTTCTTAGAGTAGACCATCTCCTCTGTCTTGCATAGCGCTAAGTGCGTACTATCACGGCAAACATGTGGAGAATTTGGACAAATGCTCCTGTGGCTTCTCCGGTATGAGCTCACTTGCAGGTGTGCTAAGGATCACCTGGTGCTGCTTTGGCATTTTTTATTTTTAGAGTCTTCTGTGCTATAAGCAACATGTTTAGGCTTTCTGTATTAATTGCAAATGTTGCTCTCATGAGCAAATCAGTGGTTTGTAAATTTAGATGTTTAGCTCTTATAAACGCCTTATCAGAAGGTTTTAATGAGCAATCATGACCAGTCTTATTACTTGAGACTCACTAGTGATTCTTCTTTGATTGCTTTACTCTTCCTTAGGAGAACTCAGTACACAGGCTGTGAAACTGATACTGCTGTGATAAATATATGCCTAATTTTGGGGTGGCTAGGAATTTGTTGTTTGTTGTAAGGAAAATGTTTTCTCTGTATAAGCATTTAATGAAAGAACTCTAAAGTTGAACAGATGCAATTAATTTGGATTACTCCAGACCTAAATTTTACAGACAATTGAAATCTGAAATTTTGTGCTAAAGATATGTCTGGCAGTTACCTTCAGGAAAAAGGTTTCCCTTCAGTTACCTTGGGAAAAAGGATGTTTAATCTAACACCCAGTATGCACTAGATGGCATTATTTTATAGCGCGTGTACCTGTTGTTTGTCCTGCAACTGAGTTCATTGCTCTGCAAGGAAAGTTAGTGCTCGGATAGTTGTTACATTTGAAATATTGGTAAACAAAATCAACATCTTACACAGGATCTGATTATTGTAATTTAATATACAAATTGACTCAAAGCAAGATACTGAAACAACACTTGGTTAGGGATTTTGGCCTGGAATCTGGAAACGAAATCCACAGCTGAAACTTTAAATCACACCAACTAAACCTCGGACACTAACTCACTGTCACCACCAGGCCCTGGATTTGGTCTAAAATATACAGCATAAACACACCCTGCCTGACTTCGTAACTTCACCACTCTCATCTGTAAAATGAGGATTTCTCTTTATTTTCCCTCTTATTGGATTAGGCTATAAATCCTAGCTATGCTCAAGTTTCCCTTTTTTTGACGGGGGCCTCATGACTGCTATTACTATGAATAATGCTACAACTTCATAATGTATTATGGTCCCAAAATAGCAACGAGCTATATAGGAAACTGTGTCCCAGGATAATACCGGTGTGTTTTTTACAGTCCGAGTAGATATTCATTTGAATAATATTAAGATTCCCCTTGCGGAATAGCAGACACTAGTTGTCTAAATTTAGGTGTTGCACCCTATATACCTGAACACAGAATGACTTTCGAGTTGCTCATCTCTCCGTTGCACACACTTACTGCTAATGTCACTTATGGGGGGCCATGAGAGGATGAGAGTGAGACCCAGCTATTTGTTTTTTTCCTGTGACATGGAAAATCTTTTGGTGGCTCTGGATTACCAGGTCACATTCATTTGCAGTCCTTCAAGGGTTTAAAACTGGCAATCCATCAGTGATGGACAAAAGCAGTAACCTAGTGAGCCACCAAAGCACTCTTGAGAGCCAGTTTGCAAGCATTTCTGAGGCCAAGATCTGTCTTCCCTCTCACAAAAACATTGCAACTTCGTTTTGTTCACTAGGTGGCACAAATGCTTAAGAGATTGGTTTGGAAAAGTTTTCTCTGCAGTTTTACAGTTGATGCTGTAAATATGTCCAGGGTAATTTTGAATGCATTTCAAGAATGATTTGGGCTCCAAAGTTTGTTCTTGAAGAAAGACCCATACTGATATGTTCCCTGGGGACAAGCCAGTGCACCGAGCCTTAGTCATCTGAGCAATGCTTCTTCCAGTGCTTTGATACGACCAGCTGCATTCATGTCCTTTGTGTTCATCACCACCCTTCTTCCCTTCTTGGTCTTCTCCCAGGTCATAGAACCAGGGGAAGACAAATTTTCACTAGAACAACACTAGCATAAAGATGATAATGCATGTTGTTCTTAACTTGGAGAGGCAAAACGCTTGGGGAAAAACTTTAAATTTTCTCAGCTTTTATATTCTCATCCACTTTTAAAAAATATATTACATGTAGATAATTAGTTATTGGGACTTTATCTCCCACCCCTGCCACATTCAGAAGTAGAATCAATTGGCAAAAAAAGCAAAGATTTACCAGGAAGATGCATTTCTTGACCCTTCTTTTCTTGCATACCTTTGCCAAGAGAAAACTTCAAAATGGAAAATAATCAGCTGAAAAGAAAGAAAAATGTAATTTTCCAGTTTCAGTGAGGAAGCTGGATGTGTCAGGGAGCCAAATTTGTTTGTAGAACTTAAAAAAAAAAAAATTCAATACTGAAAAAAATCCCATCAATTCCAATCATAGAGGAAAAAGGTGAAGAAAGCCCCTAACTGGGTAGCAGGAACAGTGTAAACTGGACAGCATTAAAAGAAATACCAATAGACACAACAGATGGTAGCCATGTCATTCCTCACCTAAGTTTGGGCTGGAGGGAGGGAGCTGAGGCAAAGCCAGTGGCAGAATGGTGGGGACTGACCTGCCTCTTGCTTGCCTGCCAGCCATGCCACTTCTCTTGGAGCTGGAAGGATTGGGCTGGAAATGGGAATTTTAAAGACTTAATTCATTGTTTGAGGTTCCTTTCCTGTCTTGGCAATACAGGTTGGTTTCGTACATGTGCTTTTAGAAAGTGCTAGCATAAATCCCAAAAGATCCGTGTTCTCTACTCCTTTCTCTAAGGATCTAATTTGCTACTTAGTATTTGCACAATTTCACCAAAATGGTGTTTTCCAAATATGACTTTATTTTTTTTGCAATATATTTACATACATATATGTATTTTATTTTCTGGCTTGATAAATCCTTTCTGTTAAGGCATAATGAACTCTTGGGTTTCTCTCCCTACCTCCACTGCTTAACTCTGAGGATGACAGAAGTGATGTGATTTGAAAGTCAAGACCTGCCGATTCATGAGGTTTGTGCTATGAATAAGGAGGGAGCAGGCAATGGCAGAAAGCCACCACAACCATTAAAATGCAAGCAGAATACCAAAGGTAGTGAGGGCTCAGGCTTTGAAAGCGAGTAACTTAAACATTTTCTTTCCAAACATCTGTAAATTGTTAGTCCAATTTATTTTGAATTAAAAAATCTCTTTTAGCGGACTGACAGCTTATTTTAATTTTCAGCCATTAGACTTTTCAGCCATTTGAATTGGATGCTGCACCATTGCCTTTGATGTTGGAAAAAGGTGCCCCTGCCCATCAGGTATACTTGGGTCCTTCACCAATGAGTACTGTTTTTTGGTTCCTCTGTGGACAATACCCTTTTACCAGTCTTTAATCCCTTCTGATCAAGTCCTTAAGGCTGTCTGCTACCCTTCTTGAGACTCTGATATGGTTTTCAGTCCTACTGAAAACAGCATTAGCTCACTTCCTAGGCCAGTCAGATGAAGCAGTGTCTTGGTTTAACGTGATGTTGTCAAACACTATAACAAAAGTGGGATGTCTGTCTCTCTGCATGGATGCAGACAACATAAAAAAATCTAAGGACTTAAAGCACCCCTTTCCCCATTGTTTCTCCTCCACTGTTGGTATTTTGCTTTTGTTACAGTGAGTATTGTTTGTTCTGTGGAATTACTTACCCTCTTTTTCTGGAAATCCCAAACTCAACTTGTGTAAGCATTTTCACTTCTAATTTCAAAAAGATTTGCAGAAGAAAGGAAATGTGTTGGATTGTATCTCTACCATTCACTTTGGTAGCTAATACTGACTGGAGTTCAAATAAACGCCTGTGATACTGAGTTTGGTGCTCTGACAACTGAAATAGCTGGACTTGATTTTTTTTTTTTTTTTTTTTTTTTTGATCTACAGCTGAGTGAGGACTTCCAGGTAGTTCAGATCTGTGCCTTCCCATGACCTCTCTAGCAAATACATCTAACCCTTGGTAAAAATTTAAATCTGAATTTAATTAGACTCTTTTCTACCTGAAATCATATGAGGTAAAAGAAGAGTTAAGGGTTTCTATAGGTGGTCAAGTTCAGCATCAGATGATCCATCTACATATAAAATTCAAGTAATCTGAAACTGCTGAATTTTCCTTGTTTTCAGGCCCACGCCATAGGATTTAATATTGGTTTATCCCAACCTATGAAATTCTTCTTTGGCATCTGAAAACCTTCCAGTTTTGCGTGAAAGCGGTAGCAAGCTCAGCAGAGCTTTGCATGAATGAGTTATTTTGGCAGGTCCCAGAATTTACTCATCTCTAATGAAAGCCTGACCACCCTACAACTGAACTCAATATAGGTTGTGGCAATGACACCACAGGGTGTTTCACTGTTTATGATTCCTCTTCTTAGTATCACAAAGGTCTTTATGGCCAAGGCAAGTTCTCTGTTGACCGTGGCCAGCAGACAGTAGGCATACCTTCCAATAGATCACTTGATCTCTGAGTGTTGTTAGGTTTGGACATTATAGTAACGAGCATGCATTACTGCTTCTAGATTCAGGTCTCCATTCTGTGGACTTCCCTAGATGCTTGAGCTTGTAAGCAATATGGACACCACGGCTACAGGGGTTTCATTAGGAATAATATGGTGAGCATCTTGCTGTGTCTGAGGACTTATTTTGTTAACATCTAAGAGAGCAAAAAATCTCCCTCCATCTCTGCCCATCTCCTTTGAACATTTGACAAAATACACACTGACAGATTCCTGAGCAATCCTCCAAGGCAGTGGGTATCCCAATGCTTTCCCAGACCTTCCCTTGTTGTGACAGGTCTTAAGCCGTAGAACTAATGAGCTACTTCCACCTAATACAAATATAACAAGTGCAGGATAAACCCAATGGAAATCCATGCAAAAAGAATTAGTGACAGAAACACACAAACATAGATTGGAAAAGTGTCTGTGTGTTTAAATTCTTAATACTCTGTGTTTTGGGGTCCTCAACTTTGAGGGATTCTGACAAATTACTTCTCATGGGAAGTGTTTAATGACTAAGCATAAAACAAATGCATCAGAAGCACTTGTCCATCCTGAAGAGTTTAGGTCTGGATAATTTTAGTCACCTCTTTTATACAGAAGTTGGACTGAATATTTTGCAAGATCAGGTTTTGCTGTGTTATTCCTATTATTTTTTCTTTCCCCTCCCCTCTTTCAATCAGGATATTTCAGTAGCTTGTCTTTCTTGTACCTTTTCAGCTTGTTTGCTTTTTAACCAACATTTCTGGAAGCTCAGAGTTTGATTTATGCACAGTTATGGGTGAAGTGTGCTATGGATATGAATCAGGTAATGCAGTTCTATAAGCTACCAAACGTTTTACAACGTTATACTGAGAAACTGTACCTTTGCAGTAAGTGGTGGATGAAAAACACCTCGTCAAATCAGAGGGAATCCTAGAAGGTTTGCAGGGAGCGTGAGTGACTTTCCCACATCTTAAGTAGCTGGCTTTTCCTTCCTATCAGCCTCCCATTAGCCATTCCAGCAGTAACGGTCTTGCTGGCCTCTGGTGCACTGACAAGATCATATAACTTAAAAGCTTAGGGAAACCCACAGTAGTTGCTGCAATTTGTTCTTCCAACTTAACTAACGGCTCGCGG
>VYZW01046777.1:0-10175 GCA_013401315.1 Balaeniceps rex
CACATACCCCAAACCACAGTGAAGTACACAAACCTTTGGTCTCCAAACCTTTGAACGTTTGCGAAGCAGCTTCATAGCACTAACATATTCAGCTTGTATTCTCCGTGCAGGCACAACTAAATCACCATCAGCTTTATTTATAGCAACTAGATCTGCCATCTCAATTATACCCCGTTTGATACCCTAAATGGAACATGGAGAGAAATCATGAATACCCAGAAGGACTATGACACACTGATTTATCACAAAAAGCAGGTCAAAATGCTTTGTTAGTTTCTGGTGGCTCTTGCTGACTTTTTTTGTGTGTGCATCTGTGCGTATGTGCTAGTCATGCAAGAGTAGTACCAATAGCCTCTATCATTACTAGTTATTACTCTACTTTGACACGAGAAAACTAAATACAGATATCAGAGTTTACATGACAACCTATTTAATGTGCAGAGACTTAAGTTTAATGAAAACATGACCAAGTTTGCAAACCTTTTTATATTGGTTTCTGTTTTCCTATAATACACAGCCACTCCCCAAAATCATATATAACTAGTAAAAAGGCCAAAGTCAGTCAGAGTATAAAAATTTTATGTCCTAATATTTCCAAAATTGGGGGTGAGGGCACGATATCGGATCCTAACTGTGCAATAAATTGATAAGACACTGAAAAGACTTCAATCGTAGCAGTATAATTTACAAAACACTATCGATAATAGACTTTCTGCACAGACAGATACTACATCTTGGATTTAAGTTTCTCTTTCTAGTTCTAGGTAATACTTAATAAGAGAAACTGAAAAATACCTGTAATTCATCTCCACCCGCAGGTGGTAGCAGTAATATAAACATATCAACCATATCAGCCACAGCAAATTCTGACTGTCCCACACCTAAAAAATTAAATCCAGAGTTCACCACTTATTGCAACCTTTCAGTCACATTAATGACAATAATTACGACAGATCCCAGTATTGCACCATGAACAAATCCCACTAACAAAGACAACACAAAACACAACAGTTTTTACAAAACAGTGTTTTTACAAAATGTACAGGACTAGAAAATTGACAGACTAGTCATTCATTTTCAACAGTAACCACGTATGAAAGCGTGAGCAAAATCAAGATATCACAACAGGATAATTAAAATAACACCCTAAGCACATACCTACTGTTTCCACAAGAACAACATCGTAGCCTCCTCCTTCACAGAGCAGAATTGCTTCATTTGTGGTCCTTGTTACACCTCCCAGTGTCCCTCTGGTTGGAGACGGTCTGATGTATGCATTCATATCTCTTGACAGCTCAGTCATTCGTGTTTTATCACCCAATAGAGAACCTTAAACGTTTCATGTTAAATTATTTCAAAAGTGCAAAACAGCCAAACTTCCCCCTCTCCCCCCCCAATAAATGAGAAAAGACAGATTGCTTGGACGAAGTCAGTCAAATAAGAATATTCCAATAATAGTTGCTCAAGACTTTGCTGAGGACTAGGAAGTTTCTGCCTAGTTCTTCTGCCTATCAGAAGCTGGAGAGGCCCGATAAGCAGACCTTACTCCTACCAAATATGAAGAATTTGTTCTAGGTCAGAATGAATTCTGCAATTCCCGAATGGCTTTTTGAGGCCTATACACAGCAGGCCACATAATTAAATCTTTGTGGTTTCCGTCCAAAGGGACAAATCTCTGCCTTATGATTCTGGTATTTGCTGATGGTGGATTTTTTTTTTTAAGCTGACATGCATCCCTGCCTGCCTTCTACTCATACAAACTTTAAATCGGATTCAGTGAGATCTACATGCACGGTGCACATTCCAAAAGACAAGAGATCCTCAATTTTTTTGACTGATACAGTCTTGCTATCACATTTTGCTATTCTATTGATGCATCTTGAATGTATGCATTCAAGAACATCGTCTTTCTTCGCTCCAGGTCATTGCAATGCTGAAGTTTTTTTTCTTTTTAAATAGTTACACATTGCAACATCTTCTCTGACAGTGTAGAAGCTGGAAAAAAGAATGATGTTCCCTGGCAGCTGCCCATTAGAAAAAGATCAAAATCAAGGTTCTATTACTTATATCAGAGATACCATTAATCAAGCATGGTCAGCTGATAATTTCCCTACAATTTTTTATTTGAGAGCGACAGATTACACCCACACAACTTCGAAAAATTTCAAATTCAGGAAAAAAAAAAATCAATCATGCTGCAAGTCAGACAAATGGTCAATGATACTGCATCAGGAGACCTTGAAACCAGCATAGTCAACAGAAATCCAAAAATTCCTATTGAGAAGAACTAATGAATGTTCTACAATCCAACCTGATCTACATGCTCGGATTGCAGCATCCTCTAAACAGTTTTAAATTAGCACGTGCTTCCTGCCCAGTGACCAGCATTACCAGTGTTGAAATTTAAGCAGAAACAAATGCCCTTCTACTCCTTCATTCACAGGGAAATAACTAAACAAATACAACTAGAGAAAGAAAACCACAGCTATCTAAAGTTTCAGACAAAAAAGTTGTAAAGCAACATTCAAACACTGGAAAAGAGGAAACCTGACAAAATTAGGCCACTGATACATATTTCCCAATTTCTTATCACATGGGGAAAAAAATGGATACTTAATACAACATTTACGCCCTGAAATTTTCCTCCATTTGGCCCAAAGAGATACTCCTATAGTTGACAAGGTATTAGAAACCTGACCCAAACTTCAATTCACACTCACCACCACTTGTACTCGAGGAAGGGTCTACAGCCAACACGGACACTTTGTATTTCCTCTCTGTAAGCATTTTCCCAAAGCATTCTATAAAAGTTGATTTCCCAGCACCAGGAGGACCAGACAACCCTAAATAATAATATTAGGAAGAAAAAAACATTCTGTTAAGCAAATAAGTAACACATCACATGAACACCGTCAGCATCTAAGTTGATAACAATTCATACTTTAGCACAGTATCACAACCAAGGCAAATGAAAGCTACACCACAACCGATATACCCAACTAAGCAGCTATAACGGACTTGAAATGCACTACCTTGGTTCACCCAACACAGCAGCGTTCACTTCACCACCCCTCATCCTACCCATACCAACGTAATGTTGGGTTTATCCAGCCTTATTTCCTCACCGCCAAATAAATTTATTTATGCTGACTTATACTTCAGAACTTTAAAAATGTCATATCCTAAATCTGTATTTTTCAGGTTTACTAACTAATTATGAGACACGCTCCAAAACCAAAAGCCCTTACCTTGAAGAGCTGTTATTTAAAAAAAGTTGGGTGATTTACTTACATATTAAAGCATAAAAACTAAGATTAGCTTGTTAACCTCCACCAAATATTTCTCATTCCCACGCCCAAGTTCTTATTCTTACTACCTTTGTACACACGCGTAAGAGACAACAGCTAGACATGACATACTTTAGTAGTCCATCTCTTCACAAGGGAAAAATATTTTATAGTTTCTAAGATAACCAGGTTCAAGTCTCCTCAGCTGAAAAGTGGGCTGCTTTAAAGGCCATGAAACAGGAAGGTACATATTTTTCCTTTTGTGGATTAATGAAGGGATTCAGGAAGTTTTCAAGAAAACACCTTCTTTGGGAAAAGAACAGCTATGCTTAACTACATCCCTCCCTATCTAAATGTACATAACAGCTGTATCAATCTGCAAGCTACCTAAGATTTCAGCTTGTAATAGTTATCAAAAAAAACCCAAATAACTGCCTCCCTGCCCCCCAAAGAAGCAAGCATTATTTCTAGAGCTTTTTCAAAAGCATTTTCCAGCTCAAGCCATAATTCTACTGGACGACAGAAGTGATCTAGATTGGTTACAAACCACAAGAAACCAACGATCCAAGACTACAGACCATGATGCTTGAAGAACAATAGCAATAATGAAAGGTAAGGACTTTAATTCCTTCAAAACAACTACTGGACAGACAGAAAAGGACTAACCCACTCTAAAGGCAAGTGGCTTTCCTTGATTTAACTTTTCTTGTTCCCTGTGGTAGGATAATACCTTCTGAAGGAGCACCTGGGCTATTTTCTTCTTCCTACTCTGAGTTGATTCTACAAGTGTAATAGCTTCTGCTAAACGGGCTCTATGACCCTGGATTAGTCCATTGTAAAGTCTGTCTACGAGTCTTTGCTCTCTGTCAGAAAGTCCCTCTATTTGCTGGTCAGGGGCCACTCGTTGACACAGCTCTCTCCTCAAACCATCTGACAAACATATCCATTTTGTACAATAGTGGTGCGCTGGTGTAAGAGATTGGCACAGGAAATCTGCTCTGGAAGTGAAGTGAAAGTTTGTGAAGTAAGTTCTTCTAGAGAAATAACAACGAGGGAATCTCAACAGCAAAGAAGGGATCTTCATCTTGTTTGGAATTAAAAGTACCAAGAGGTATCAGTTCACTTCTCTTTGCAGACACCCTAAAGAGAAAGACAGACATTTTTAATTCCTTCAAAGCATTTGTAAGGACTCAAATAAAACCTACATACACAGGCAATCATCACCTTTTTTTTTATCTGTACCTACTGTTTTAAACAAAAAAAATAGTTCCCTCTTCCCAGTGAAAAAACAGAACAAAAAGATGCTACAGACTCTTCAATAACATAGGATCTCTTTATTATCATATTTAATAAATGAAAGTGTTATTTCTATAAATAAGCAAATAAAGAGCACTTTCAAAATTTTTAAAAATTAAAAATAAGACAGCCTCTAAGAGCACACACAGTACCCTAAAAATCCAGCAACAAACCAACCCTTATTCTTACTGAAATTACTGCATAGTCTACTTTCACGGCTGCAGGAGTTTTTAAAAGTTATTCGGGATGAGCTTTTTGCACCTTATTTCCAAGGGGGCCGGGGGGAAGCAGTCAAGACACAAGAACCTTTAGAAATAAACTCAAGGAGCTGAAACCTCCTAGAGGACCGACACAAAGCAGCAGCAGGCACAACCACCACACTCCCTCTGGGCCTGCTCTGACCCACCTCAGCACCGCCAAAAGCCTAAAATATCGACCTACGCAGAGGTCCTCCGAGGGTCCTGTAGGCCTCTCCTTCACAAAAGCCACCCTTACAACTATTTTCTGAAGCCTCTGGGGAGAGGCTGACCCTGGCTGCCACGACGCGCTCCCGGTGGACAGGGCGGCCCCCGCCGCCGCGGGTCTGGGAGGGTGCACACCCGCACCGCCGGCCGCTACCGGCACCCCGGACAGCCCCAGCCCCACACCCGCTCAATCTCCTCAGCCCGGGGGCGACCGTTGGAGGGACGGAGGGAGGGAATCAGGGAATCACCGTCGCGCACCTGCCACGCGTGGATCGCCCACCGTGACGGGGGCCACTCCCCGCATGCCCCGACACCCACCGCCTGCTGCCCCGCCTCCCCGCCGCGGGGAAGTGACGCTCTCACGCTGAGCCGGAACCCGTCCGGCCACGGGGCGAGGGGCCCACCCCGCCGCGGGCTGCCCGGCCCGGCCCGGCCCACCCAGCCGGAGGCCTGCGCCAAGGCAGCGTCGCGCATGCACCACCAAACCCCGCCCACCCCCTGGGGCGGGGACTGTTGCGGCCGTTAGCCGGTGCTTCGCTCGAGGCTGGCCGCCCGGAACGGAAAGCGCGGCCGTTGCCGCCGGCGTCCCGCAGGATCAGAACGGCGCGGGGGGAAGGCAGGGGAATGGACAAGGAGGATGGCGGTGGCTCTGATCCGACCGGACTCAATCAGAGCTACTGCCATCCTCCTTCCCCTTCGCTAGGCATCCTGCCCCTCCTTGGCTCTTGCAGTGGCCCTCGAGCGGTGGCATCCTGAGAGACTCCACAGCCTTCGTGCTGTCAGGAGCGGCTCCTTCGCCCTCCCTGCCGCCAGCGAGCCACCTTTGGGCAGCATCGGGGTCACCCGTGTGACCAAACAGCCACCTGCTCGACTGCCCACCTTGTGGCCAGCTCTCATAGCAGCACAGGCCTAGGGTTGGACCAAGGCAGAATTTCAGCAGCTGACTGACATAAACTGCACCTCAAGAGAAGGACACTCGCCTTACTCTGCACGGGGAGACAAGGCCCGACACCCACCACCCCACAAACATGCCCTAAGCAGGTTCTTCCACATCAGACTGTTGAAACCTCATCCTAGTCTCAAAAAGTGACCCTGAACTCTAATCCAACATCGCGGTGATCTCAGAAACCAATTAATGGACCCAGTCAGTGCAAAAATAAACTCAAAAAAACTTTGTAATTTTAAATTGTTGAAGATTAATGAAATAGGCTATAGGTACATATGGCAACAGTGGCAACCAAATCCCATTTCAAGTCCTCGCTTTGGAGATAGGCTCAAGACTCATTTCTGATCCTTTCATGACCGCACAAGCTTCCATGTTGACATAGTAACATTTTCTTTGCCCTGTCCTTATAAGGATGGATGTTGCAAATCATCATTTCTCTCCATGTCTGAAATCTTAAAAATGTCCAGTTTGAATTTGTGCACAACAATTTACCATTCCCTGATTTCATTTCAGATACCAGAAAGGGAGAAGAAATGTTTAAACCCCGTTTGAAATCATGTTTCTTTTCAGTCTTCATCTTGCTAAGTTAAACAAACCTGATTTTTAAAATTTCCTCTCATGGAATGTTGGTTTGTTGTATGGGTCTCTTTTTAAAATTGTTACTATTTCTCTAGTCATCTTACCATCCCTTTTCTGCACATCTTGTTAAAGTACATACATTTATTTCCAATAAACAGCAGTGCACACAATCCGCTAGCAGAGCTGTTACTAGTGCCTTACAATGATACCAGCACTTTTCTAGAATGCATTAGACGTTCACAGTCCTATCAGATTGGCAGTGCAACTGATGGACTGTATAAAATAACAAAAGTTTTGTTCTTAACTGCTGAACGCACGATTTAATCTCATTCCTATTATTCCGGTCCACAAGATTATCATACACAGAGAACTGAACAATCCACTCTGAAGAGTTGAGAAAGCATGCAATTTTGTGTCCCTATCAGGATGTGATGAAACCACAGCAGAAAGCGACAAGAATTCCCATTTCAAAATAGCCTTGTGTAGTCTTTCTGTTTAACCAGATCTTTATTCATCAGGGTTAGCGTGTATCCCTATCATCTCTTCCTTAAACAAGTTTTCTAAGGTGCTCTGTTTCAAGTGCTGTGCTTAAACCTAGGTAGCACATCCCCACTATTATTTTAATAACAGCGGCAACAACAACAAAGCCATTCTGCTATGGTTTCATCACAGATCATTGATCCCGCATTTTATTCCACTTTGTGTGCTTTCATCTTGAATAATTTTGTCGTTGACCTTGTTGCAAGAACTAGATGAATGGGTACACAAAATTGCACGTTTTGTCAACGCTGAAGAGGAGAGGGGATTGTTCAGTTCTCTGTCTATGATCATCTTGTGGACTGGAATAATAGGAATGAGATTAAATTGTGCATTCAGCAGTTAAGAACAAAACTTCTGCTATTTTATACAGGTCACCAGTTGCGCTGCCAATCTGACCATGAACAAGTGCGTATGTTTTGGAGTACTCTTCCTACAAGAACCGTTTCAAGACCTGGCACACTGGTGAGGTGTAGAAATCCAAATTGTTCAAGTCACCTCTTTTTTTTCCCCCTTTCCTCCCAACTCCATTATTCAACAAGGTTGCTTTTCTCCAGAGACTATAGTCCCCGAATGTCAGATATGACAGGAAGACTTCCTATTGCACTGTCAATTACCGCTTCTTTCAATATCCTGGAATAGAGGTTACACAGGTCTCCTAGAACTGTGTGGTCTTCTACCATCTCTGATTTTATGTTACTCTAACCTCATCCAAAAGAGGCAAAATACTTCCTTAGAAGCTGGACCATATCTAGAGTCTCCTTAATCTACGTTCTGTCGTATTATACAGTGCTCTTATGTTTCCCCTATGGTCTTTTAATGTATGTGACCAAACACGTATTTTTTTTTGGTCTTTATTACACACAGCCCAATGAAAACCAGACTCACTGGTTTTGTGCTTTCTGATCTCCAACAGAGTTCTCTTGGCTCATGTGTTCCTTTACCCGGTCATTATTAATTCACTTAACATCCCAGCTGAGGTATTCAGGAGGGTACTTCGGTAGCTTTCCACATCAGCCTCTTTGTGTCCCCTTTTTTTTTTTTTTTCTTTTTTTTTGAAGGGGGGGATGTTTGTGTTTTTTAAAATTTCAAATTTAAGTCATCTTCCTTTTTGTGTTCTCTCTGCTTCTGTTTCCCAGGGGCGTCAGAAGAATAAAAATGTGCATCCCATACTTATTCTATCACAGTCTGCAAACTTGTCCAAGATTTAAGGAAAATGATCTGTTTTAACCTCCTTGCTGCAAATCTACCCCAGATGTTAAAGAAAATGGTACTGCTGGTTACTCATGAAATGGCAGTCTTCCTTCTGAACCAATACTAAATCAAACATCCTGTAAAGTGTTATACAGTATATACAGTATTACAGGAGTAAGGGTGCAGGGAGGCACAAATACTCAGACAAAAATGTGTAACTGAATCCCAATCATTATAAAATAATAGAAAAAGAGCCTTCTGTGACTTCTCACAGGAGAAACAGTACTACCATTAGCATCTCTGCCAAATTCCACCATGCAAATTTACATTCCGTCTAACTGGCTTCCCCTTGCAGTTTTAGTTGGATTCGTTCGTTCTTCCTTTCTCTGGCAGCACTCTGACTTGCCTGCTCTGTTCACCTCCTCTTTAAGAAGTCCTAAAGTAATCTTTGTGCACATTATTATCACAACGATATTTAACAGATTCATAGACATAGCTATAAGCAATGTGCTGCAAAGGCAAATACAAAACTCTATGATCTAAATGAAATTACAACAGGACAAATAATTGATGAAATGAAACAAACAGCATCAGCCTGAAACTCACCAGCTTGTCCCTGAACATATAAAGATATACTTCTGCTAGGAACTCTCTGTTGGTCCCTTCCTCTGTACATTAAAAGGTCTGGCATGCCTACAATCACTATTGGTTACGGTTACAGAATTATTAAATTTGCATCACTTACAAGAAAAAAATCTTATCTCTAAGAAATCATAATTTTATTTCATCAGTTCTTCCTCCCCCTGTGAGGCTGGGGAGGGTGTTTAAGAAGGCTCTGCCGTGCTCCCAAATCCCTTTCTCCACTATGCCTTGCTGCAAAATAAACTTCTCATGCAGGAATACAAATTCAGTAACAACTCCTACGCTGACTACTCACATTGCACTTGCAGTGTAGCACCTGGTTGTCTTCACTCTCTCTCTTCCTCCAACATTTCTCCATTCTGCATGTAATAGTCCACCCTGCTCACTTGCAAATGCATGTTCTTGGCTAGTATGATTGCAACTAGACTGGTGGTTTTATTGCTATTACAAGCAGTACAAAAAAACCCCCAAGATATTCCTTAAACTACATTAGAAATTTTGGCTGACATAAGACAGATCTAAGTTCAGCATCCAAACTCAATCAGGGTCCATCCTGTGAATAGTACCTGCCAGTCCCCCGGCCCCCAGGAACCAGCATCCCAGCGCTTCCCCTTTTGTGGCTATGAACCAGATCCATTGCCTCTCAACACACAGGAGAAATGAGGGGTCTCCCCCATTGCAACCTACAACAGCTGACCCAAGCAACAAACAAGCGTCCCTTTGGGGTGAGGGTTAAATCCTACCAGCATATCAGGTTTAGCCAAGTTACAGAGTAACTACAGTCCCTGCCACAGTACAAACTGAAACTATAGTGGTGACTGAATGACCTCTTAGCCTTTATTTTAGAGGACACCCCTCAATTCATTTCAGTTCTCACACAAGGAGAGAAGACTGAACCAATCTCCTCCTTGCAACACAACACTAAGGAAGGTAACTGCTGATTACAACCTTATTTTCAGTAAAGAGCACTAGCCTTTTGATAAGGACAGTCTCAGGACTAGACAAAATATTCCTTCTGCCTCATCTTAAAAGATAACTGGACACCTGAAATAAAAACAATAGGAAACATATTCACAGCTGAAAGTTTGCCCACGTACGTGCAACATGAGCCCAGGCCTCAGGTTTTGCATTCATGACTCAGGCAAGGAAATAGCACAAAAGAAGCACATCTCCCCAAAGGCTCATTAACAACTATACAAACACATGTTTGCTGCACACAGGCATTCGAAG
>VYZW01046779.1:0-10924 GCA_013401315.1 Balaeniceps rex
CTTCTGATTGTCCTGGACGTGCTGAGTGATGGCACTCAAGATGAACCGCTCCATAACCTTCCCCAGTACTGAGGTCATCCTGACAGGCCTGTAGTTCCCTGGATCCTCCTTCTGGCCTTTCCTATAGATGGGTGTCACATGGGCAAGCCTCCAGTCGTCTGGAACCTCCCCTGTTAACCAGGACTGCTGATAGATGATGGAGAGTGGCTTGGCAAGCTCCTCTGCCAGCTCCCTCAGTACTCTCGGGTGGATCCCATCCAGTCCCATAGACTTGTGAATGCCCAGGTGGCATAGCAGGTCGTTAACTGTTTCCTCCTGGATTATGGGGGGTTTATTCTGCTCCCCGTCCACGTCTTCCAGCTCAAGACAGCTTAGTCCTTCATGTTAACTGTGTGGAAGATACAGTGAAGTAAGAATTTGGATTTTCATTTTCTCAAAATGTGTGAATTTCGTAGACCAGAGTTGGAACTCTGGACACTATTTGCGTAGAAAGGGGAAGGGCCAGCTGCTACCTGCTGACTGCTTGAGCAGGGTGTGTAGTCTCAGTCTTTAAGAGCCACTTTATCCTGATTGTCTCCAAATAATGTGTCAGAAAGTTTTCAGAGATGTTATAGTTTATTTACTTGCTTGCAATTTTTTTTTTCCCTGAAAATTGGAGTTGGCCTCCTGAGCTCTTGCTCTGGAGATCAGTGCATATCAATTTGGCAGGCTCTTTACACTGACAGAGTTGCATAAGCTGCATAGTTGCATTTACTGAATTATATTATACCTTTCAAATGTTTCTGGTGTTTTTTTGGGGGTGGGGGTTGTTGACTTCGGGCTTGTTTTTTTTTAGTGTGGATGGAATTTCAGAACATTATCTCTGAAACAGTTTCTTTAATTAAGTTTGATTAGGAGTTGGACTGCACATTTTGCATTTGAATTGTGCTTGAACTCTTTATTCTGCAGGATATTGAGCATGAGTTTAAACGGCTCCTATGCAGCTCCTAACTCTTCTTTGACAATTTTGCCAGTTTAATTTGGAAACACAGGTATGACTCCTAATTGACAGCATTTGTAAGAACCTTAAAGATGATGGAAGATAGTGCATCTGCTAATTACATTTCAGAAAAGCAATGCAGTAAGAAATGAGCATAATCAGAATCAGATCATAAGGACAATATTAGTACTAGAGTAGGTACTTAGAAATATGTTGTATATTAACCCACCTTGAATCTCACTAGGTATTCATACTCTTATCTGCTTCCAGTTCTGGAAAAATATATTATCTTATTAAAAATTTAGCTCTGGTTGTTTTAGAATTGGGCATGGCCACACCAATGGCAGTATTTTCTACTAAACTTTCTGTAAATAAAAAGCTAAAAAGGAAACTCTGAACGATTATTTTAAATTTAGTTTTTATATTTTAGTTTTTTCCTTGATACAGTACTAGTTAGAAGATTAGCTGGTGTGTATTTAGTGATCCCTCAGGCCAACAGTTAATAAACTTTAAACTTTTATAATTCTGCCTTGGATTTGACAGAGTTCCAGGTAAATGCAATCAACAGTTCAACAGAAGAGAAGCAGCTCCTGTTCTCTGACTCATACTTCCGAAACTAAACACCAGGTTTTCTTACCTACTTCTGACCTTGTTCAGAATTTCAGAGCTGGACTTCATCCTGCTTATCAAAAATGTATGTGGAAGAATGGTGAGTTAGGTAATGCTGATTATGTCAAACTTTGGGAAGACTTATGTCTTTGGGAAAAGAATATGGATATACATTATCTGTGTATATGGCAAGTGTACAGGGTTGCCCTGGGGAGAGCGGGACCTGGTGATGGGTATAGCTAAATTCATATCTGAAGGTATGGTTGCCATCTCTTGCCCTGACAAGCACTGTACACCACCTTCCTTTTTTTCTTGGCGTGCATGGAATTTCTGACTATGGAGACTTTAAGCAACATATTATCTCTGAAACTGTTTAAACTGTTTAAACCTCCTGTACACACCCACACCCTCTTGCTGTGGCAAGGGCAAGCCCCAGCATAGTGAGCAGGAAGATGGGTGAACCATCAGGAGGTGACCTGACTGCGCTGGGCCCTGGTTTCTTCCCTTGGCCACCTTGCAGAAGACTGCAGGATACCAGCACTCCACCACTGTTCTGGTGGATGCTCTTGAAATCTTAAGGGAATATAACTCGGTTTTGAGAAAGAAAAAGCTGAAGTAATTAATGTTAACACTTACTCCCCAGCAAAAAAAATTGGTTCTTGCAGTAAGATAATGGAAAGAAATGGGTGAGATAGATAGATAGATACTATATAATAAAATCATTTATGACTCTTAGCCCTTTTTATGGACAGAGATTCATTTATAGGGCCAAGGCTTCACACACACACAAACACACACACACAGAGACACAAACACAGAGCATTGGCCCCATACACCACATTAAAAAGTTAAATTATTTCTCCCATAAGAGAAATGAGAGGAAGAAATGTTCTCTATGTTAAATACTTCCTAGGTGCCCTTGTAGATGCATAGGGGGCATACAGGTATATTGGTTCACAGTTCTTGCAATGTCTATATTGTGTACTGTTTAAGGGATAAGCTGTTTTTTAAAGCTATTTTCAGCAGCGAAATTGTCCTCCTATTTCCAACAGGAAACAAAACTTTTCCATTCCTATTTCTATTGTAATTAAGGGTGTTTCAATATTAATGCCCGTTATTTTTATTCAAACCATGTTTTATTTTTAAGAATGGGCTGCATTTTTTCAGTAATCTGGTCTGGTCACACTTTTCTTTCCCACAGACTAGCTGAATATGAAGACTGAATGGAATCTCCTTAAAAAATATTCGTAGCTCTGTGGAAATTAGTTGAAAAATCAAAAAGAAAGTTTATAGAAAGAAAAAGAAAAGGAACCAAAACATTAAGATACTAGGGAAAAAATGAAAGTTAAAAAAAAAAAGAAAGAAAGAAAAACCACACCCAAACCCAGTATTCAACTGAGGAGAATTAAATTATTTCTTATGGTGAATTTTGATGGTAAAAACGAAAATAGTGCTAAGGAAAAAAAGTTAATTTAGAGTATTTTATTCTAAAGGGGCAACTGAGTATTAATTTAGATCTTCTTAGCAGTTGTCTTATTCAAATGAATAGGAAATCCTTCTGATAATTACACATATGTCAGCTACAGGTATTAGATCAGATGATTTGTTCACAATAGCTTTAATAGTCACTAATATTTTTTTTCTTAGTGTGTAGCTTGTTTTAGGAGAAAAATGCTTTTTTTTAAAAGTATTTTCTGTTTCAATTTGATTGACGTGAATAATTTAGCTACCTCAGGATAACTGAAAATCTGGAAGAAAGTTTGTTCTGTGAAGGAGGCTTTAGGAATCAGCAAGAAGCTGAAGCAAGGCTTTGATTCTGTCAAACAATCTGGAGGATGTTGCTCAGGTCTATTTTGGGGAAGGACTTGGGATTCAGCATTTGGCAGGAAAAAAATAAAAGTTGCTTGACAGCAGCTCTTCTAATGTTACTCCTACAGAGAAAGCAAATTTTTATTTTGGATCTTGAACTTTCATGTTTTCCAGGAAGCGTGTTTTGCAGTTTCTGCCTTAAGTTATTGGCCAATGTGCACAGAGTCAAATGGTACTGCAGGTTCTTTCTGCTTCTTTCTGTTACTGTAGCTGTCACAGACAAAGTTCTCACTTCTACAGAACTATAAAAGCTTGAAAATATCTGTGTAAGAGTATGTCATAAACAGGATGTTTAAATAGTTTTTACAAATGTAATCGAATAAGTTGGTTTTTAAAAAAAAAAAAAATTAAGTTTCCTGAGTCATAGAATTGTCTTGTTGTAGAGAGGCTCAACTATAAGGGAACGTGTGAAAAAACAGATTCAAAGCCTCCGTCTTCAGTCAGAGAAGTGACATTTAGAAAAGATTTCCTTGTTTTACCTCTCTAAGTACTGATGGTCATTACCAGTCCCTGTGTTGAGACCTGCTAGAAAATGGAATTTTATTTCCAAATTTGCACTTCATTAATAACGTTTTGTTCTGCAGTTTTTAATTGGAAGAACCTTAAAAAACTCAATTATAATAATCAAACAGAGGGTTTTTTAATAAGTAGTATTTCTAACCGTGGATTTTAAAAGACATTTAGCAGGTATTTCTGGTTTAATGCTGGAATAAAAAATCAGATTCTGTGTTTTCTTATTGCCAACAACAATCTATCCTGCATGAAAGGTGTTATGATATGGAGCAGAGTCAAAGCAAAAAAAGTATAGCAATACAGTAAAAGTGTATGCACACTATTCTGATGAGTGATATCTTGACATTTCAATCTACCTCTCTTCAAAACTTAGATTTGGGCATTAGCTAGCTTTTACAGCTTTGACAGATGCCTCCTTTTATTTTCCAGCTCAGAAACATTGAAATTTTATTTCCAAATTTATAAATATTTGGTTTTGAAATCCTCTACAATGCCGGTTTCTAGGGTTTGTTCAGTTCCTAGATTACCTTATTCTGTAATACGCTAAATTATTTGGAAGCAAGCTTGTGAAGATTATCAAGATGTACTTAGTTTTAATCTGATGACCTGCTTACAATAATTAAAAGGTGCGAGATTAAATAGTGACTTGTTTTTGCATTTACATGGGTTTTATTTTTTTCTTGCTTTTGAGGAGTCCAGCTGAATATTTTGTCAATAAAGGTGTATTTTTATGAAGAGACTTAACAATAACTGAAAAAAAATCATGACTTCCAGTGTATTTGGAGAGTGCCCAGTTCAGTGGGGTTCCAATCTTGAAGGAGATCTCCAGGTGTTACCAAAAATTATGCAGTCACAGGTCTGGCTTCACAGTATAGCGGGGTGCTTTGCAGAACTGCTGGCTGCATCCGAGTTTCAATGAGTGTGGATGGTAATAAAAGGGAGGAGGGCTGCATTTGTTAGCCTGCATACATTTTAAAAAGTGCAGTGCCTCAGTAGGGATAATAAAATCCAAGGAGCAGATATTTTATAACCTTCTTCTGGACGTTCTGGTTAGCTGCAAAACAAATAAAACTCCTTTGTCTTAACTGTCAACAGCCAGGCTAGGAAATAGAGCTTTCGATTGCACTTTGTTGAGGGATTGCTAAAAGTAAGATGGTAAGGATTTTGGTATGAGGAGAATTATTAGAGTCAGATGTGAAAGAAACCAGAGGACTTCTTAAAGTTCAACAAGAGAGATCTGTCAGGCAAGGGCAGAATCCACATTTAGATGTGGCAGTAAGTCAGAATAATAAAGTTACAGAAACTTAACAATAAAATCTGAAGGTTTTGAGCTAAAATCTGAAGGTTTTGCCATGTCATATTATTAGTGTTCATTCAGCACACTGCCAATTTGAGTTTTCCAGGATATGGAATCATAAAAAATTTTCCATCCTAACTTATTTGCTTGACTGTTCAAACATGTGCATTATATTGACCTCAACCATTCATATTATCAATATGCAAGACTTAATCTGTTTTTTATTATGCTTTAATCTCTCTCAAATTTATCACCAGAAATTAATATTTTTTTCTTATTATTTTCAGGAACACTATCGTTAATTAACATTTTAAAATCCTTATTTTCTGATTTGTGATAAAGTTTTAATTTTATTTTTGGCTCCAGACTGATTCAGTGAACAAATTGTAAGGGATGTATTCATATAAATATTGTGTGTATGTATATATATTTATGTATATGTATATAAGTGTACTGGTTTACCAGCTTCTAGAATGAGGTTGGTTATTAGTGTACCACACAGATATTTAGGACAGGAAATGGAAAACCAACTTTTTGGTTGAAAGGGAAAGGCTGTCTGATGCTACAGCATTTGTTGATTCAACTTTGTTAGATTTAAATGGGGGAGGGCATGAAAGGAGACAATCTGCCTTTTAATTAATTCTGCTATGTAGTTGGATTAGACACACTGTAGATATACACAGTGTAGGAATTGAATGTTAGAATTTGCTCTGAACATAACTTCAAATGATGCTGATACAATTTAGTCAGGCTTTAGTGGCATACTTGATCCTTAATTCCTGACTTTGACATCTGTTTATAGAAGATACGTGATTTCAGCATTTTTCTGTTTTTGCTACATGAGCATTAACTGAAGGAGGCTTGAGGATGAGAAGGAATCCTTACATTGTAGATACAGGTACGTCCTTATCCTCTTGCTAAAATGCTTTGAAGTTTCCTTCAGAGAAAGTGAGATTTTCAAGATTCAGATTCAGGTTCATGGTTAGTAATACAATAAGAGAAGCAGCAAAGTGGGGTTCTCTAAAGAACTACTAATAATATTATGTGTATATCTGTGTATGTATATCTATACCTATAATTAATTAAAACATGTAACAATTATTTATAACATGTCCAAGCCAACTCATGCATCTTAAAACTGATTTTTGGATTCCTTGTTGCATAGATGCTTATTGTTTTAAAAAAAAAAAATAAATCAAGTATTCAGTTTTTGCCTTTTAGTATCATTTGTAGGTGAAGATACGATGCTTAGATATGAAATATTTAGCACTGAAATGACAAGCATTTGCTGGCGTGGAAGGAGCGTAGGGAACAACTTGTTATCAAAGCAAGAACAATGAAGCTAAATCTCAGGCTTCACCATTTTTTAAAGAAAAATCCAACGTAGTTCTTTCTCTTTCAAACACGGACCCGATGTTAGTCAATGAGAAAGGATCACTAGGACAGGAAATTCAACAGTTAGGTTGTTGTTTGTAATGGTAGATTGAAGATTCTTCTAGGCGTAACTGTTACGCAGCCCCACAGAGCTGACTGTGAAACTGACTTCACAAGTCAGGCGAACAGGATCCTGAGCAATTTCTGTGAAGCTCAAATGCCGCAAGCAACACAATAGTAGCATTATTTTCCATAGCTTCTGTTGAGCCAGTATGTAGAGATTCATGCTGAGCATAGATACTTCTATTAAATTTGATGGGTGTTTACAGAACTGTGTGGAAATGTTGCAGTTTCCTATTAAACTGAATTAGAATATTCTGTAAGAAAAAGCAGTTTGCATAAAACATAGGCTGGAGTTAACTGTGCATCTTAGAGAATAATCTGCCAGATCTTTCCTCTGAGGGCCAGTGCACGGGGCTGTGAGCGTGTGTATCATCAGCAGTGGCTATACGTTAGCTTGTGACAAAAATACCTGGCAGTCTGCTGCAAAACACTAAAGCTTTTGCTGCTTTTCTGGCCTTCTGAAGAACTGTGGTTGGTCTCTCCTGTTTTTCCAGAAAAGCAAGAGCCTGACTGTGCCCCCCGCTGTAGCTGATGCCCTGTGTGTTGCTCCCCGTGAGATGCAGAGCCGGGTGGGTCCTGCTGGTCTCTCAGCAGTGCGAGGGAGTTACGGAAACCCTCTGCTGCACCAAGGGAGGCTTGCAGCCCTGGCAGCAGCCTTCTCTGCCTCTAGCTTCAAGAAGTGGTACCAAAGTAAGCATGAAACCACCTCCTTCAGCTAAGTGGTAGCATTTCTTCTATGTATCAACCGGATCCCTCTTTTTATTAAATAGGACCCATTTCAGCAACTGCTGCATAAGCAGCTTCGATGCTTTGTTGTCTCAGGTGAGTGCATCACCCCAGAGATGACTGAAAAAACCTGTCTGCTATCGCAGGCATCATATAGAAATAGCTGCCACAGGAGTATTGCTGATTCTCCAGGTTATCCTTGAAATACTGAAATGTGGTGTGTCCATGTTCTTAACACAGTGACTGAGGAATTTCAGAGGGAAGTGATAGAAAATTCCTGGGTATTTTCTGCGTAGGGAAGTGTGAAATGATAGAGTGTGTCCATGTATTAAGTCTGAAGAAACCATTATTGAAATCTAGTCAAATCTTGGTCAAGAATCAGTTCCAGAGTCTGTGTTAAGCCTGTAATTTGTGATTGAGCTAAACTGAATTGTTCATTTCAGTTGTTCATTTTTTTTCTGAATCGCTTTTTATGAATGCATTTCATGAAATTGCATGGCTATAATTTATGAATTACATTTATTTTTATCTTTGGAGTAGCCTGCGTATTCTCAACAGAGATGAATATATTTGATGGCATGTCAGGAGGATTAGAATTCATTTCATGGTGACTGTCAAGCCTTTGAAATTTAGTTTTGTTCTGCAAATAAGAGGTAAATACCTAAGACTGTTTCAGAAAAAATAGAATTGTTTGGAGGTTTGACTGTATCTATATTACATCAGGTAAGCAGTGACTATTTTGCTGCCCAGTACCTGGCATCTTTTTCCATTAGTGTTTATAAATATCTGTGGAAGCAGGCCTGATTAAACTTCTGTATGAGGGCATCCCCACCCATGGGCATGTACGCAGCAGAGTAGAAGAGAGGGAATGTAAGATCCCCGTTAACCGTGGCCACTGATTCGAACTAGGCACCGTGTAAGTTTGTAATGTTAATTCTGTCTTTAGATTCTTTGTAATAGTCGTCTGTCTGATTGTATTGTTACAGTACCATTACGTTTAAAAATCTGTGGTTACTACATTCTGTGAAGTTTGATTGTAGACCAGCAAATTATCGATATCTCAGATATTGGAGTTTTGGTAAATAGTTGCAAATGGTATCTTTTAGTAAGTTGCTTTCTACCTAGCTACCTTGTGTAGCTAGTGTGATGCTTTGGATCGGCACAAGACTGTCTACCCTTCACTAGATTTAGCACCTGGTCTAAACTTTTTTTGCAAAAATTTAAGTAACTCCTGCTATGGTAATCTTGTGATGGTTTTTTGTGTTTTATTTTGTATTTGTGTAATAATGGCATGATATTTTTTGAAAATTTCAAGAGAATTCTGAAAATGCCTCCTCCACGTGTACTTGGTCTCCTCCTGCAGAATCCTACGTAAGGGAGGAGATGGTCTGGGCAGTGACATTACTAGTGAGTGGTGAGCTACCTCTTCATATTTGAAAATATTTGTAGTAAAGGGAGACTGAGCATGGGGAGGTCTTTCCTCCTCATTATTTCCCACTTACCATTAAGTTAAGAAGACACAGAGGATAGCTTTTGGCTCCATTTGAAACGCATCTTCCCTGTATTTTTCTTTTGACTGCTTTATCGATTTCCAGCTATGATGGAATTAAGTCGGGATTGTTAGAGACATAAGGACAAAAAAGAATTCTTTAAATGAGGTTGAGAGTAGCCTTGCAGACTGAAGCCTCTTCATTTTGAGGAAATAGTTTGTTAAAATTTTATGTACCTCTTGATTGTTGCTTACGATAACTAGCCCAAAACAGTGGACAAAACAGATGTATGCTATATGCTGGCCAGAGACTGGGCCACGTGCCAGCAATGTTTATTATAGCATTAAGAAACGTATTTGGGATTTTAGAAAGTTGCACTATTTTGTTAAAAAGAATTGAAATATCACTTGTTCCATATCTGCAGGAAAACTGAACACTCTATAAGTATCTTTTCAGAGCGAAAATGAAGGATATATATTTATTTAGCAACTTGACTGGCATCAAAGAAATTAAAAGTTGTCTCTCATGTAATTCAGTTTACCCAATTTGTAAGTATAAATCAATGGAGTACTACAACTAGCTTTTAATGTAGCCAGGGAAATTGAATGTGCATCCTGGTTTGACAGTAAATATATACCTTCTGCCCGGAGTAAGGGAAGCCTGTGACGTTGGGGTGGCCAGAGGAGGAGTAACTTGCACAGCTGCTGATGGAAGGGGGATTGGACACATGTGGCCAGGCTAAAAAAGCCTAGACTCAAGTCAACCTAAAATACAATGCCACTGCAACCTGCAGTGTGTTGCAGCCAGTGGGGAATGCATTCACATGGGCTCCTTGACTGTTTCACCAATTTTATCACTCTGCCACTTCTCACTTTTCAGTTCTTAACTATCATAAGGACTCATCACTGTAGCAAATTAGCTGTGAATAGGTCAAAGTGCTCAGGGGATTTTATTGTTTTGTTTTGGTTTTGATATAGATGACACAGATTTTAATGTTAAGTTAGACCTAAATAAAGAAATAATTCACTCAGGTGAGTCCTGTTGATTCAGCCAAACTCTGACTCAGTGGGTGTTACATGCTCAGGCCTCTGAAATCCAAATCTAAATTCCCAGTGAAATGTAGTTGTCCTAATGTGCATAAGTTATACTGCTTAATTGAATTAGTAGCGTCCTTTAACAGGTCTTCATGGACTGTCAGATTTTTGAATACTTTAAATGCACTTTCTTATTCATGTTAGGAGGATACTTTTGTCCTTTTCACTGTTTTCAGTTGTAAGGGACACAACCTTTTTGTGAACCTGTAGGTCACTTACGAACTGTGATGCCTATTTGCATACTGAATTCTAAAAGTATTGCAGAATGTCATCTCCTTCAAACTACTGCACGGGCCTGTTACAGAAAATTGTTACAGAAAATACAGCATCAGGCTTTTAGGTGGAATTAATCAAGAATCTTGTAGGATACCTTAGAGAGAATGAAAGTAAATCAACTGAAGTTCCAAGTGAAGTTGATTTAAAATAAAAGAATGAAAGTATCCAGGGTTTTGCTAAATGTTCTTATTTCTCTAGTTGTCTACAAAAATGTTCTTAACGTAAAAGGAAAATGGAAATGCTGCCTTGCATGAAGTCATGGGCAGTAATTGTAAAATTATAAATGAGCTGTTAATATTCTATTCATTTATTCAGGCTTCTACAATTCTGAAAGGCACAGGCTGAACTGAGAATAAATAAAAATCATACACTTCTTCCCATTTTATTTCTGCTTTTTCAATCTGCATCTGAGTTAGATGAGTGATTTTGGCTCCACTCAGTTAAAATGCTGTTCTCTAGAAAGAATTTTGATGATGCATAAGTTACAGGGGTTTTTTGGTAGCAAACTGAGAAGAGTGTTTCTTGAAATATGGCTGAAATTCATACAGGGGGTCTACTGTGTTGCATAATAATT
>VYZW01046780.1:1878-25184 GCA_013401315.1 Balaeniceps rex
CCCTGGGGCTGCCCTCACCCGCCTTCCCTCAAGCAGACCGGGAGCCTGCTGCGGCGGGCGCTTTCAAGCTTCCCGTCCCACCACCCCCGGGCGTCCTGCGGGCAGGAGACACCCCTGCACCCACCAAGGGGGATCGCTCCCCTCAATGGTGCTCCTGGCCCTCGCCCACCACCGCGACTCACGCCCTCTGCGGTGCCGGCGCTGCAGTACCGCGCCTCGGCCACAAGGCGGCAGCAGCAGCGAGCACCCGCCGGGCGGCGCGTGCCCAGGGGCGCCGCCGGCGCCGCAGTTCCGCCTCTTGCGCGCCAAGCGCCCACCGAGAGCGCGGCCGTGGGGCGGCAGCGGCGTTTACTTACCGGGAGGCAGCAACGAGCACTGCCTCGGCGGCATCACCTCGCAGGCACCGCAGTATCGCATTGCTGTTACCGGCGGACGGCAGCGTGGAACATGGCGCCGCCTCCGCGCATGCGCGGCGCTCTACGTGTAGTACCGTGGTCGTCCGCGGCAGAAGCGAGCGCGGGATAGCGCTCCACCGCGCGTGCACAGCGCTGGAGCTGTAGTAACGACTTTTGGTGGACGGGCGGCAGCAGCGAGCCCAAGGGCAGGGACTCTCGAGGCGCGGCCCCACCGTTTTTCGGGCGCAGCGGGAAGCCCGCAGAAAACCACACAAAACCGGCAACAAAAGTACACCTCGTGCCGCGCCGTGGGAGCTGCGGCGGTAGCAAGGGCTACGCCGCACTGCACGCGCCCCAGAGCAACCATTAATTATATTTGAAATTGTTATAAGTGGAACTAATAGCAAATAGATAATTTTTATATTTGAACAGTTAATCAAAAGTATACAAGAATGCATAGATTTGGGGTGTTTTCTAATGTGTGATTACTACATATTTTAACTGAGCTAGTCTAACTGTAAGTACCAGACTAAGTTATAGACAACTCTGACTGGGCTGCAGGTATTTTTTGGCAATTAGAACATGACTATTTTTATGAAGGCATTCTAATTCTAATTCTAATTCTAATTCTAATTCTACAACTTCCTCAAGGGGGCAGTGGAGAGGGAGGTGCTGATCTCCTCTCTCTGGTGACCAGCGATAGGACACAAGCAAATGGAATGAAGCTGCACCAGGGAAAGTTCAGACTGGACATAAGGAAAAGGTTCTTCATTGAGAGGGTGGTTGGTCCCTGGAACGGGCTCCCCAGGGCAGTGGTCACAGCACCAAGCCTGTCAGAGTTCAAGGAGCATCTGGACAACGCTCTTAGTCATATGGTTTAATTTTAGGTGGTCCTGCGAGGAGCGGGGAGCTGGACTCGATGATCCTTTTGGGTTCCTTCCAACTCAAGATATTCTATAATTCCATGATTCTAATAATCTTTACGTATATATAGACCAAATAATGTAAAAACAAATGTAAAAAACGTAAATGTAAAATGTAAAAAATGTAAAAACACTGGGCTATTTCTGTTTCTAGAAGTGGCAGTGCTCTTTCTGCACTGATTTTTGTGGTGAAGCATATGGGGACTGCAACACTGGAGAACTGACAAAGCCAAAGAAACATACGTCAGTTTTAACAACTTTAAGGCGGGCAAAGAGTGACTGGAGTCTCCATTTGAGAAACTGCAAGGAAGCGTGTGTGAGTGGTTGTACAGCAGTGGCTTGCTTTTCTGCCTGAAGTTTTCATACATATATTATGACACTAGCTAAAATGTCAACAGGTTACGCTGAAAAATGAATTCTTCTGAAGTGTCGGGAGCTACATCACCATGGGTTTTCTCCCCAGCATACTACATTAGCAGTAATAAAGACGACGAGATACCATGTTTGTTGCTACCTCTGATGATGGCATCAATGCTACTCATTTTTGTTAGTCCATTCCTTGTGCTACACAGTAAGATCAATTTTATGCACAAATACCTCTGCAGTTGGAAAATGGCAGAGAAAAACAGAGCTATGGGGAGGAGAGGCAGTCTTGTATCTTAGGTGGATGAATAACATTTTAAACAGCTTGAGTCTCCTCTACAATGTGAGAATCTAGGTCAAAGACTGGTAAAAGGGAGGGTGGATGACAGACAGCAGGCAGTGGACTTTCACTTTTGTAACACAGGCAAAGTAATATCTAAGGTTAATGAAAGATGCCTCAGGGACGGGCTGAATGTCATTTCAGAACATGATACGTGCCGGACAACCCTGCTAGTTTTCAAAAACTATCTGAAATTGAGCATTGTAACTGCTTGCAAGTAGTTTGTAAAAAGGCTCCAATCATGCAAACAGCTGTCAAAAGTGGTGTTTTTCCTTATACTTTCTTTGTAATTCTGCAGAGAAACAAAAAGAGAAAGAAACTGACAGAAAAGAGGGAAGTAACAGCTCCATAGTAAAGTAGACAGGACAGCTATATACTTAGTACTGGGTACATTCCTGATTCTAACAGAGTCCCTTGTTTGGTATTTGAACACAAGCTGCGACTTTTTCTTATTGTCACATTAGAAAGGGTAGAAGAGGGGAGAAAAGGTGGGGAGAAGGGGAGAGGAGAGGAGAGGGAAAGGGAGGGAGAGGGAGGAGAGAATGCAAATGTTTTCTGAGATGTACAGAGAGTAAAGGTGATTGTATAGACTGTCCGAGAGCAGGCAGAGCAGTGTGCCTATAATCGTGACAAGAAAAAACCACATTTCATTTAACAAAGGCATATCCCCATCCTTCTACTAGACTTAGCTTCTATAGTACACATGGAGACCTGGCACATGCTCCACCTATTGCCCTTTTCTCATTCAGTGTCACACATTCAGCTCCTAATTCTAATAAGCCTTAAAATAGAATCTCTGTGGACAGTCTTTGGGTTTGGTTTTTTGTTGCCTTTTTTTTTCCTCATGCTGTGTTTTTACTCTCACTATCCACAAAACAAAAACACTAGCCTCCTGAAAGCAGTTGTATTTTCTTTATAACTCCTTGGATGGAATAAATTATATTAATCCTATGTCTTAAGAATCTTGATAACAGTTGGCAAATAATACTCTGAGCCCATTGCTTATCATAAATTAGCTTGGGGGAGCTGGGTCAGATTAAGGCCCTGTCTGCCCAGTACGGTGCTTCTGGCAGTAGTCAGGAGGAGATGCTGACAGCAGGGATGTAAGAACTGAGCACATACAGGTGATAATTCCACTGAAACATCTCCAGATTAGGAACTTTTTCTAGGACAAAGGTTTTATCTGCATCTTCCAGTTTAACAGCCACTGATGGAGTCTCATTTAATGAAGTAATTCCAAAACCATTTGGAACTCATTTGTATTTTTGACCTCTACACAATCCTCTGCCTATGAACTCTAATTATGCCCTGTATGAGAAAATGCTTTTTTTTTCTTTGTTTTAGACTTCTGCCAGATCATTTTATTCAATGTCTCCTACCTCTTTTAGAATCATAGAATCATAGAATACTTTGGGTTGGAAGGGACCTTTAGAGGTCATCCAGCCCAACTCCCCTGCAGTGAGCAGGGACATCTTTAACCAGATCAGGTTGCTCACAGCCCCATCCAACCTCACCTGCAATGTTTCCAGGGATGGGGCCTCCACTACCTCTCTGGGCAACCTGTGCCAGTGCTTCACCACCCTCAGTGTAAAACATTTCTTCCTTATATCCAGCCTAAATCTCCCCTCCTTTAGTTTAAAACCATTACCCCTTGTCCTGTCACCACAGGCCTTGCTAAAAAGCCTGTCCCCATCTTTCCTACAGGCCCCCTTGAAGCACTGCAAGGCCGCACTAAGGTCTCCCCGCAGCCTTCTCTTCTCCAGGCTGAACAGCCCCAACTCTCTCAGCCTGGCCTCGGAGCAGAGGGGCTCCAGCCCTTGGATCATTTTTGTGGCCTCCTCTGGACCCGCTCCAACAGCTCCGTGTCCTCCTTGTGCTGAGGGCTCCAGAGCTGGACGCAGGGCTCCAGGTGAGGCCTCCCCAGAGCAGAGCAGAGGGGCAGAATCCCCTCCCTCGACCTGCTGGCCACGCTGCTGGGGATGCAGCCCAGGACAGGGTTGGCCTTCTGGGCTGCAAGCGCACACTGCTGGCTCATGTCCAGCTTTTCATCCCCCAGTACCCCCAAGTCCTTCTCCGCAGGGCTGCTCTCAATCCCCTCATCCCCCAGCCTGTTTTGATATCGGGGGTTGCCCCGACCCAGGTGCAGGACCTTGCACTTGGCCTTGTTGAACCTCATGAGGTTCACACAGGCCCACCTCTCCAGCCTGTCCAGGTCCCTTTGGATGACATCCCGTCCCTCAGGCGTGTCAACTGCACTTTTGTTAAGATAAGTATGAATAACCATTTCTGTGTGCTTTCTCAACACCATTCACAACCTTAAATGGTTCTGTCACGTATTCCCATTTCTTTTAGAAGCCATTTCTTTTAGAAGCTACGGAATCAGAATCTATTTAATATCTTCTTACTCAGAAACTCTGACATGTATTTCATAACCATTGTTTTTCCCTGACTTTCTCTAATCGTACTTTATCCCTTTCAAGACGGCAGGATCAGAAGGGCATGAATTCTCTAAAAACAGCTTCACAGTGGACTTACACAGTGCAAAACTGTTTTCTGCAATGTTGATCACTTGTATACTCCTGGCATTCTGTAGTCTCTTGTTTTTTTGTTCCCTGTTTGAACAGTGTTCAGTGCCATTAAGTCCTGCTAGATGGCTGTATAATATATATAAAAAATAATATAAACACAATATTACTACTAATAATAAAGATTCAGAGACTCCAGCCATGCTTTCCCTGAGAAAACATTCAAAAAGTTAAATAATTTTCTAGCTTCAGCTTCCAGTCATTGGGTTTGCTCTTCTTCAGTCGGACAGATTAAAGAATCCTCTGCGCTAGGATACAGAAACAATGCACTTCTGCACTTCTAATCTGAAATCTCCTTAATTACGTAAGAGGATAGCACTGCCTCTCTTAACAATTATGTCACTCTCAGGTGTTCTATAATTTTCACCATGATCCAAATTCTCCTCTTGTTTCCCACAAATATGCTGCGACCTGCAAATAAGACCTATACATTTCTATTCCAGCTGATCTGTATTTATCATTATTCACTGCTCTGGTTATTGTGTTATCTATAATCTTCATCCACAATGACTAGAGACACCTATTCAAATGAATGATAACAACATGGGAGATAACAGATTGTTGTAGCATCTGATCAGAAACATGTCTCATGAGGTATCAGAATGTAATAGAGATTCAATGCATAGTTTAGTTTAGTTTATAGTTTTATTAAGTTTATTATTTAACTGGCATATTTAATCTATAAATTAGTATATAATGCTCTGAAACGGCAAGGATCTTTACTGATTTTAGCCTGAGATCTCCAGCATGTATTCTTAGACTGAAATCCCTTCTGAAAAATGCAGGTTTTCCTTTAAACATCCATTTCCTAATAGATGAGAGGGCAAGGGCACAGACGAAAACCACAGCTACTTTGATGCAGAAGTGACGGTCAGTCCTTCTCCCTCTTCAGCCTCATGGGTTCCTGCTGTCTACCCGCGTGTGCCCACATGCGCATATGCCTGCCTATACACACCTGTGCATGCCTGTGACTACGTGGGCACATCCCGGTGTGCCCGTGCCCATGCCCACCTTGCACACATCTGTGTGTGCAGGCGAGGGTGTGCAGCACAGCCCTGGCCGGAGGGAGGAGGGGTCCGGCCCAGCACCGCTGCCTGGGCTGGCGCCCTGCCAGAGGCAGCCTTGAGCAGAGACAGCCAGAGCTGTCTGTCCGCCGAGATTGCTGTGCTGCTCTTGGGCACGTCTGCCAGGACTGCTGTGCAGGTAACCCCTGCGCCGGCTGCCACCTGCCCATGCAGGGCTCCCCTTGCACCACAGGCCCAGCATGGCTGACCACGGAGGCCCCTCACAGGCCCGGACTGGGTGCTTCCGGATGGCAGTCGGCCTGAGCCCAGCATGGCTGCCACAGGCACATCCCCTACAGCAGGGCCCTGCCCAGCCCAGCGTGGCTGTCATGGGCACGTCCCCTGTGGGCAGGGTCCCCGTGGATGGGGAGAAGCTCCCTCCTGATCCTCCTCCCAGTGTTGGTAGACGTGGCACTTAGGGACATGGTTTAGCGGTGGACTTGGTAGTGTTAGGTTAACGGTTGGACTTGATGATCTCTGCCAACCTAAATGATTCTATGACTCTATTTCTGGAGGAGGAATGGCACAGGCAGTTCATCCAGCCTGCCCATTTGCTGTGAAACCTGCCACGTTAACCGCACGCCTTTCTCCAGTGGCCACCCACTGTGGGCAGAGCAGAGGGGATCTGCCATTACCACAGCATTGCAGCAGAACAGACCCGCTCGCAGCGGGGGAGGTTGCCTAATTCAGAGACGGCAGCTGCCACAGCCGCCTTGGCACTTACTCGTGTTCCTGGTGGGACATGCAGTAAGTGTGCAGATTTTACTGTGTTGGTCTTGCGGGCCACAGGACAAGTGCCTCAGGCTGCTGTTTGCTGTACTCCCTTATTCTGAGTATCCAGTCACAGGGCTCGTGAGTGAGGTAGTATTGCTTTCTAAAGCTTTAAAAAAAAAAAAAGTACAGGAAATACGAACCTATGAGAATGTTAGAGTGAGACTGAATTCAGTTTAGAGATTTAGAGGTCACATCCAGGATACAAGGGCCTGGGTTGTAGCACGCTATCTAAACACACAGAACTGTGTTTGTAAACAGCGGGCATACATTAGTATTCTAGGGATTTTATTCTTGATTAACAAGAATTGTTATTAACACGTCATTAACGCATACGTTGTGCTTTCTGCCACTCGTGTCCAGTAAAATTTATTTATTCTTTTATAAAACCGCTCGAGGACAACTTCCAGACTTGAAAAATCCTAAGCTACACCTTAGGAAAATTGAAAGCCATTGAAAAAATACATATACTAAATTACGCTCTTTGGTTTATCATCTGAGTTTAAAGTATTCCACATTCCCAATTGTCATATATGACAAATGCCAATCAGTAGTAATTCTGAGGTAATCAGTTCCATTATAAATTTCTGAGATGCCATCTGAAATGTTTTGTGTAATTTGAATAAAATATGAACAGAAGTGACATAGGTACAGAAATGTTCAAATTGGAGCAGCTGCAGAAAAGAGTTACTAGAATAATCAGAGAAATACAGAGCCTGTTTTATGAGCTGCAACTAGAAAAGCCTTGCCTCTTGAAAGACATGGTGAAGCTGAGCAGGGATGATTTTTTGTCTACAAATATGTAAAAGGCACAAATAATGAGGCAGGAGAAAAGTTATGGAAGGAAAAGGTAATGCTGGCACAAGAACAATAGTATAAAATGGCCAGACAGCACACATTCAGGATGGAAATTACTGGAAGGTTTCTCATCACTAGAGCACTGAGGTTTAGGAGCAGTCTGTCAATGGAAACAGTGGGACAGGAAGCCCTAACTACTTTAAAAGTGAGTCTTGACCAGTTAACAAGGAAACTGCATGACATGCTAACTGTGATATTAAGGTAAATTTCACTGACCAATCCCGTATTCCTAATACAGCATGACATTAGAATCACAGAATCATAGAATGCTTTGGGTGGGAAGGGACCTTTAGAGGCCATCCAGTCCAACCCCCCTGCAGTGAGCAGGGACATCTTTAACCAGATCAGGGTGCTCAGAGCCCCGTCCAACCTGACCTGGAATGTTTCCAGGGATGGGGCCTCCACTACCTCTCTGGGCAACCTGTTCCAGTGCTTCACCACCCTCATTGTAAAAGATACCCTACCTCTCAGAAAAGTGCCCTGACCATCAGGTTAAAGGATATTTCAAGGTGTGATGGAAGGGAAATAACAGTCCCCTCTTGCTCCATCCTGTTTCATTGCATTGGGAAGGATTCAAGATGTCTTGTGTCAGGGGGTAAGAGAAAGAAAGAAACAAAAGTGAGCCTGTCAGTCTGTAAGGCGTTACTATGGAGGACAATTCTAGTCTGCTCTGATATGTGCATAAATCTCACAATTTCATGTGCACTTGCTAAAGCACCCTCAGTGATGATTGCCTGTCTACAGCTATGTTTTGAGGCTTATGAATTATGCAGGGTTTTATCCATTTAATGTGTATGTTGACTTCATATCTTTCTAGTTTCTTAATCAAGATGCCAGGCAAGATAGAGTATATGCCCTATGAGGCTTTATTAATCATACATATAATCTCATCAAAAAGATATTACAATACCTAAAAAGTTTTAATTCTCAGAGTTCCAGCACATCACTCAAACAGAAGTCCCTCATGATAACACGGCTTTCCTTGGAGCATTCTTGATGGGTTTTATGAGTTGGCTGGTTGTTCTATAGGGGCACATTATGCATCAGTTTGTCCTTGTTTTGCTTTATCTGTCAACACACTGGTTGATAAGTATGCACAATCATTTCCTGCATAATTTTCAATTTTTCAGTATTAGAAAATGCCTTTTTCTAGACTCCTATAATGTTATCATTCCTCTTCTTTTAAGGAAAAAAAACTATAAAGGTTATAATGCGTGATTTTAACACTATGACAAAGTGACTATTCTTACTAAGATTTGGTGATTTTTATGTCAATGAAAGCACAAGCCTAAAGCCACTTATTGATTATTGGTTATAGCACTGGTGTGTAGAAAACCATGTAATATCTTCTGTTATATAGGATCTTGAATAATTTTCTTTTCAGTAGCTTGACTTTATGCTAACTTTTTATGTTTGGTTGCTTTTATTCTTCTGCTCATCCTGACCTTTTTAAATAAATGTGTTCCTTTCTAGCTAGGTAGACAAAAATATATATACCAGAGGCCATCCACACTGCATAGCCACTTCATGGCTCAGGCTTCTCCATGGCTTGCTGGTTTTTTCTCTGGTAAACCCACTTATTTATGCAGCTTGATCTGTTTTCCACATGAGAATATTCATGTTTCCCAGGGTCTCGAAGCTTAATCAGAAAATGGCACATTTTTCAAACCAGCTAGTTTGAAACTCAACATGATAAATATATGAAAACAGTGACACAGGGTAAGAAGCAAGATCCATCTCCGCCATGAACTTGTGGCCCACAGCAAATGCTGTGGGAAGAGTGTAGGAAGAGAGTGAGTCTGCAGTGATGCTGCTGCAGACTGGTCTCCCTGCCTCCAACTATTTGCAGCTCAGGGACTTCGCAAGTTGATGGTGACATAAGCTCTTATCTTCCACTACCTCTGCTGCTCTTTTGGTTAATCGCATTTTGCGATATTAAAATGCATAGTATGCAAATGAGCCCAGTTTGAGAAGCAACTGTGTTAAACCCTTATAAATGATTCTTCTTTGCAATGTCAGTGTTTGTGTCTTCTATAAATTTTATGAGGTAAATTTTTGTGTATCATCTGGTTTCTACCTAGTTAAGTAAAAAATAGACTGCTGTATAACTGCAGTGGAAACATTTTACTGAATAATCCTCGTTTATAGGTACCTGCAGTTTCTCCATTAAAGAGCTCTTAATCTATTCATTGAGGGGATTCATTGCTTTGTATGGGGATACAGTGACTAAAAGCAAGTGTGTTTAAATTGAATGCTTCATAGAGGCAAATTATACTCTGCTGACACTCCTGTCTTGACCGCCTAGGCCTATATGCAATCCTACTAAAATCCATTGATTAATGAGATTTATTTTGCATAATTACACAACTATTTTTTAATTTGTCATTGACTGCATTATATCACTTTCTATGAATTTGCCTGTTATGTACATTATGACAAATAGGCTACTGCTATCTGAATCGTTTTGCGTGCTTTGTTTAGACAAGAACAGTTTGGTTACTCTGGAACTTGCACAGCTCTGAGGTGAGTTAAACATTAACAGGAATGGTTCAAAGAGCTTCTGGGCACAAAGATCCCCTTTCTGAAATGTAAAACTCACAGTCCTAGCAGGTGCAGGTTAATATCCTGTCTAACCACTAATGGAAAAGAGAGTAATTAGTTATCAGTGCTTTTTTCTAAATGCAGATCAAAATTTTTATTGAACACTGTTAATGCATCATTAAAAGATGATGCATTAAAGAAAATCATATCCTTATAAGCTAATAGCAGATTTATACTATTTTGAGATTGTCTTTTGTTCTTGATGTGTTTAAGGAGTAGCTTTTATTCTTTAATAATTTACAGAATAAGTTTTTATTGTTCTTAAACCTGTTGACTGTTATTGTTTGTTGGTGCCTTTTGTTCACCATTTTGTGTGCATTTGCTTGCCAATAGCTTGTATTCATTGTCATCGCATCTTAAGGTTTTCTTGGGTTTACTCCCTACTTCTCTGTAAACAGACCACTGTCAAAATAGTTGTCTTCATAGCTGTAGGACTGTAGGGCTTAGCTACCCAGTAAGGCATTCTTAACTTAAACTCATTATTCACATTTTTGTGGGTTTTTTCTTCCCACTTAGAGCGAGGTTGGATCCAAGTTTTGCTGGTTCTTATATTAGAAAGAAGATGGAGACTACCCTTAGTATTCTTTAACCAGTGGCTTTGGTGTGCCTCTTATTTACACTTCTTTAGACTTGGATATTATTTAATGGTTTTGTATAACGGGAACAAATTAAGCACATAGGATAATATGCAACTGCAGAATGTCATCAGCACTCACAAGTCACTCAATATGGCAAAGTTTTCTTTCTGTCCTTGTCTTTCTAGTTCTGAAAAATGTATGTCTTCTTGCATTGAGCAAAATGTACATCGCCGTTAGCAACTAGCTCTGACAGTTGATAAATTCTGTTTTATTGAGCAATAAGTTAATGTCATATCAGCTGCTAGAACTAACAGTTTTCACTCATGCACACTGAATTATGGTGTAATCCCTTGGGCTAGGCTCTCTGTCAGTTCACTTGCTGCTTAAATGAAGATGTGATTTTACCATAGCAACCAGTTAGACTATTATACAGAATTCTTCAGTTATCCAGCCTCATCACAGCTAAGTGTAACTCGTGTGGGCTGTAAGAGAGGTGGGCAGTTTACACTGTATGTCAAATGTTGTACAGAGAACTGCATATAAATCATATGAATATTGCTAAGCAGAGATTAAGGCACCACAATTACGGAGAAATGAAATTAATTTGATTGATAAAGTGCATAGCTGATGAGGGATCCATTTTACTAAAGCAGTTTAAAATAAGCATAGTCCGGTACTATGTCAAGAATGAGAGAATTCATTCAAATTTAGGAAAACTGTCTTTTTCAGAGTCAAGGTTCATTTTTCTCTCTGAAACCAATGCGAATCAAAGACCCAACTCTTCTAGATTTCTGACTGCCAGATGAGTTTTGCTTCCTTGTTTGAGAAAGCACTGGGGACTTGCAGAGTTCAGTAGTATGAAGCCTCATCGCAAAACATACAGACAGACAAATATTTTCCCAGATTCAGTGAAGTAATTTAGTGAACTCTCCTGTAAATTGTAAAGTTCCAGAAGAGACACTGATTAAAGTGGTATCTGGCAGTTTTTCATTTTCCAATGAAATTATATCAGGTTACTAGTCAAAGCAAGATACCTGCACATATGTACATGATAGATAGATCTGTCTCTCTCTCTCACATTTTCACCAGTTCTGAAATGTTAGCCTCAGTTTTGAAAGTCAATCTGTGATCACTCTGTTTTGCCTTCACTGTCAAACATCCTAGAAATACAGGTTTTTTTCTGATGACACTTCAATCAAATAGAAATGCATTTCTCGCTCTTTTCAAGACTTACAGAAATTCTTACTCCAAAGTGCTGGAGGCTGTAGGAAATATAGTAGCTTGTCTCCTTGGTGAACATAAAGGAGTTACTTGTCTCAGCTGAACATACCACACAAATTACAGGAACGCATACTGGCCTGGGTTCTGACCAGAGCCCAGCTATGTAAATCCAGGGTTGCTTTAAACTGTTACTAAGCCTGCTGGGGATTTACACAGCTGTAGGAAGAAAGAATTCATTCTAGTTCATATTGAGAAGGTATGTGCAATTATACAAACACTTTTCTGGGCACAAGTAGACTTGTATGGTTATATACCACTGTTATTACCAAGACACATTTTTAAAGCATTTTCTATATCCTATATATATATCCACACTGAGTGCTTTGTACAGGCGTTTTAAGATTTGGTTTTATTTCTCATTGCCCTACTCAGTTTCGATTGGTAATAAATGAAACTGCTTTTCCCCAAGTGGAGTCTGTTCTGCCCGTGATGGTAATTGCTGAGTGATCGCTCCCTGTCCTTATCTCGGTCCATGAACTTTTTTGTCCTATTTTCTCTCCCCTGTCCAGTTGAGAAGGGGAGCGATAGAGCAGCTTTGGTGGGCACCTGGCATCCAGCCAGGGGTCAACCCACCACAGCCCTTTTTGGCACCCAACGTGGGGCATGAGCAATTTGAGATAACGATAATAATTGGGAGAGGTAATGGGCAAAATATGGACTGAACAATGTTAGAGAATGGAACGATCATAGGGAGTTTCGGTTGTTATAATTGTGGTGAAGGGACGAGGGGTGGATTGTGTGTAAATTGTCCACTTTTGTTCGGTGTTGTGATCATGTTATTTTGATTTTGGTGTGGGGAATTTTTTTTTTGTTGATGTGAGTGACATTTGTGAAGATTGTGTGATGAATGTGGATTTTAATGATAATTCTTAAATATGTGATTCACAGAGGCGAGGGGTGGAAGGGTGTTTCTGCCCAGTCCCACCACAGCTATTAACATTTTTAACTGCTCCAGTTGTATCTGTAAGAGTGTATCTGCCATGCATTTTCTTTAGTTGAACCATTTTGTTTTCCGACCGTATGCGTTTTCCCTNTTTTTTTTTTGTTGATGTGAGTGACATTTGTGAAGATTGTGTGATGAATGTGGATTTTAATGATAATTCTTAAATATGTGATTCACAGAGGCGAGGGGTGGAAGGGTGTTTCTGCCCAGTCCCACCACAGCTATTAACATTTTTAACTGCTCCAGTTGTATCTGTAAGAGTGTATCTGCCATGCATTTTCTTTAGTTGAACCATTTTGTTTTCCGACCGTATGCGTTTTCCCTTGTCTTTGTGTGGGTTTATCTTTGAGTATGGACAATGATTGCTTTGGAGAAAGCTGTAGCAGCCTAATTAATTACTATCTGCTACGTCTCAGGTTGCTTTCAAGTGAATGGGAAAGGGAGAGTCTCACTCATTGCTATTATTTGTTATTTTTTCCTCTTCAGATGCAGGTGGATAACTGGACATCTAATAGCCATGTTCAGAAGCCATGAATTCCAGAAAATTACTCTCAGAAACACGGAGAACATTTCCTGCTACTAAAGTACACTGCCAGCAGCCATCGCGGATTCTCATTGTGGATGTCACATCACCTTCCTGGACCAACACTTGTTCTGTACTCTCTGAAGCTCTGGAAAACACACTGTGTTTGGCATGCAGTTTGGCAGGCCCCTGCCGTGTTCCCCTGCTGAGCCTCTACGTGGTGCAGAGCCAGCAGGAGTGTCTGCTTCCCTTTACGGTATGTGTGCAATTATGTCTCTTGGGATCTAACAAACATGAATGCAATACATTGTTGCAGTTCAGTAAAGAAAGTTATGACAAATGTATATCTAAAAATTAAGCATTCTCAAAGAGCATAGTTTCATAGACTTCATGGAAGAGGTAAATTTTATGAAAGAATTATGTTTAAAAGGAGGAGTATCATATTTTTTGATCTGTGAAGTTGCTCATGTGCCTAAATTGGGTTTTGTGCTGTTCCTTTCTAAAACATCTGTTGTACCTCTCTCTTTCACATGCTACTTTCTGCACTATCTGTACTGCTTCTCTATCAAAATTATCAAGCACAACTCTACAGCTGTAATAATTTGGATGGTGAAATGGTCTGTATATGTGTTGATTAGACAAATAATACCACTTTGGGAGAGGTTGCAGACATTTAAGGGGAAAGGATCAGAATTCAAAATATTTTTGCCAAATTTGAGAAATACCTGAAATCACAGAATCATAGAATCATTTAGGTTGGAAAAGACCCTTAAGATCATCAAGTCCAACTGTAAACCTAACACTGCCAAGTCCATCACTAAACTGTGTCCCTAAGCGCCACATCTACATGTCTTTTAAATATATAGATCTAAGTCAGCAAGAACAAGTATTTTACTCATCTAGGGATATGCAGCAGAATAAATATAGATGGAGAATGGCTAGCAGCTCGACAATAAAAGTTTGAGACTACAAAGCATCATAAAGTTCACAAGAATCTATGAAGTCATACTAGTATAAACAGTCATACTGAGCACTCTCATTTACACTACATTAGTGTAAACACACAGTATTAACCCTTCCACTTTATTCAGCAACGGTGAAAACATTCTGAAATATTTTGTCAAGTTTTCACATCTCAGGAAAGGTAGAGGCCAACTGGGAAAAAAAAATCAGAGCTCAACAGTAATTTAGCAAACATGATCTGCAAGAAGACTGTGGCTAATTGTGGTATTTATTTTGTAGAATAGGTTATAGATAATGTGACATGGATAACTAAGGGGATACCAAAGAAATATTTTCTGGAGATATTGTGAAATCACTCTGACTAGGGGCTTTAAGAACAGACACTTGTCTTGCTTCCTTGGATGAATTTACACGTAATTCCACTGTAGGATAGACTAGGTAATCTGTTTCACAACTGGTTCCAGGCCTGTTTGCTGTGATTTTGCATTATGTCCAAGTTAATTTGTAAGTGTTTGGAGCCAAATACCTGCTTTTGTATTTGCTAGGTATGTCCTGACACTGATCCAACATGTGCTGGCTGACAGCAACCTCAGATCTCATTTGGTAATCATGGGTCGCCAGAGCACAACTGCACTTCAACACAATCCCTCTACTTGCCCCATCATATGAATCTTCTGCTCATGATACGCTGTCTTTTTTATTTAAACAACAATTACTCATTTTGATAATCACAGTTTTTAAAGACAGAGGAACCCTTAGGTCATTGTTTAGCTTCCTTCATATTACAGACTATTATATTTCACTAAAGTACCCATGTATCATCAAAACACCCTCCAGAAAGACATCTACTTTTGGTCTGAAGATATTACAAGATGGAGAACCAAGTACTTCTGTTGATAATTTCTTCCAGTGGTTAATCATTGTCATTGTGAAACTTGCACCTGGTTTCTAATTTGCATGTATTGACTTTAGCTTCCAGGGATTTGGTAATATATTTTCTCTTTTGGCTAGAATGAAGAACCTGCTTGTATTTTATACTTTCTTCCTCTAAACATAAGTAGGTCCCTTCTCAGTCTTCTAGCTGGTAAATGAAAGAGAACAAAGTATAAGTCTAACTGCAAGGCATTTTCACAGGCCCTTAGTAACTTCCAAGCCCTTCTATGTATTCACTCTTTGGTTTTTTGGATGCTACATTCCAATACTGGACTCAGCAATGCTGTCCAGAGCGCTAGAAAATACCCCCTCCTCCTGTTTGTATGACTGGTAATCGCATCAACTCTTTTGCCATAATATTGTGTTTCTCCGGGACTTGTCCAAGACAGCAAAGTTCACGCTCAAAGACTTGAGCCAGTAGTGCATACCTGCTCGATAGGTACAACTCTAGTGTGAGCCCCCACGCCCCTTCTCCCCAGCTTTGCTTGGATGTTCTGCTTAGTGAGCCATCTCTTTATTTTAGACATCTGCTGTTGTACTGAAGGCTGTTTTTCAGAATTGTTCTTTCTCTGTTAGGAACAGTAAAGTATAGCAAGATGACTATCTTCTTCAATGGACCTAATTTCACTAATGATGATATTTGGTCCTCTGCAGCTTCTGGAACCAGGAACAGTTTTACATCTCTATCTGATAAACATCTGTTCCATTTCAGCCTTCTTCAGAAATACCAGGGCTTCATTGCTTTTTCTGTAGTCCTGAATTTGCCCCTTTGTCTCAACAGGGCATGCTGTTTATCACATTGGCTTTCTGATCTAGCTAGAGAAAAACTTGATACTTCTCAGTGAGGAACCAAGATAGAGCTATATTAAAGGTTGCTCATTAGACAAATCATATGAAGTCAGGAAAGCCCCAGAGCTGAAAATAGAGATTGGGAGAGTACATGGGGAAGTGTCATATATGGTTACTCTTTTCTCAGTCTTTCCTGGGCACTTGTTTATGGTCTCTGTTCCTACTGGTCTCCCCTATTGGCCTAACTCTAACAAGGCCAAAGAGCTTCCCTGGAAAGGGCGGGGGATGCGTTTCCTTTTCCAAAGAAAAGGAAACCAGGAAGAAAGTAAATAACTGTGGAGGACAACAGATGGTGACGAGGGGAAGTGAGCATTAAAGCGTCAAAAAATGTTAATGTGGGACTGAGTAAGGACTCTGAGCAGAGCACCTCCAGCTGATGGGTCCTGTTCCTACTGGTTTTCCCTTGGGATGGACAGCCATCCTCCACAGCTCCCAGACCCTCCCTGACAAAAAGGGCTGAAAAAGAAACAAGGGAGAAAGATGTTAACTACAGGGACTAGGAAATTAAGAAAGTGAATTGGGTCAGGGTACAACATGTGGGAAGGAGACAGATGGGGCAGCGAGTACAGTGCCTACCCTGGCTTGAGGCCAGCATTGATCTCTCATTTTGATAGCTTTTCTCTGGGAGCACTGTAGTGTTGCAGATTAAAACGTTCTGCTGGACGCACAGTGTGAATTCTTGGAGTTGTGTAATGAAGGGGCAGGGTCACATGTGAAGAGAAACATCAAGGCCCATGGCACTGGGCTGGGTGTCAGCACCCAGAAGAGGGATGCAGTCAGAAATAGTTAAACACCACAGTTTGTGCTTAGAAGTTTAACTTATGTCCCAAGCACATTCCAGAGATGAAACTGCAGCTTGTGTAGACTCACCTAGGTTAACATTTAAAGTAGCCGTGCATATACAAGAGAACATGCAACGCTGCTGGTGCCAGTTCCAAAGGACAGGTACTTAACTGTACTTCAGGCTGCCCTGGAGCCCATGCTGAGCCCTGTTCTGCCACAGTTAGGAGCAATACTTGACCTGGGACAGCTGGTTTACGTCTGGGTGAGCTGCAGCTGCCTCCTGGGATCGCAGGGCAGACATCTGAACTGCAGGGAATTTTGCTGTAGTACTTTGAAGAGGCTCCTGGCTGCATCTGCTTGGTGCATTTATTGAAGATTGCTAACGTCACAGCAGAACTGACACAATGGACCAGACACTTCTTGCACTGTAGAGTACAAAGTGTGGTGTCTTTCCTGAAGACTGCTCTCTTCACCATTCTGAGGCAAGGTTTGAGCCGTCCCAGCTTTCTTCCCCGCCTTATTTGCAGAACCATTGGAGCTGTTTGTGAACACATGCCTGAGCCCTCTGGTTCGTAACTTAGCCACACTGAAAGACCGTGCTGTAAACCATGGCTGCTCAGGAGTGGTTCAGTGAGTCAGAGCTCCAAGCATCTGAAGCAAATAAGTCATATATTCATCTGTTGCCTCTTCTGTGAGGAAGATGACCTCTGGCAGCAGTGTCTTATATTGCTTCAAACAGATTTGGTAGAGTTCACTAATAATCTCTCCTGTGGCCAGAATTTGCCAGTTTACGTGCTGGGTACGTCTCAACACCTTCGAGTTCTTCTTGAAGCTCAGGTGAGCTGACATCTGTGGGAACGCTAGCTGAGATGCTCCACACACCTTTTGATCCTGGGTGCTCCCTAGCATTGTCATGTCTGTGCTAAGGAAAGGTCATGGCTGGGTAATAGATACCAGGTAGCCTCAACTAATATTGCGTGGAGAAAGAGTATGAGAGGGGTCTACCATGATGGTGGCCAGCCTGGTTCATATTCAGACTGCCTTCTGTGGATTTAGGTGACCACTATAAAGTGATACCAAGTTCAAGGAAGTGCTGAGCAACATATGTGATATAAGGGTTCAGCAGCCCTGGACTGCAGGTAATCTAAATTACCGTAGCAGGCAGTGAGAATATGGCCCAATATCCTCCAATCCACGAGACTGACACAAAGCATCACGGCAGAGCACAATGGGTTAATAATCTGTGCATTTATAATGTTCCTCTTGCCATAATGAGTCAGACCAGCTGTCCTTGGGGCGGCCATTGTACAGTGGTAGCTGTTGCCTGAAGGAATAAAGCATTTTTAGAAATGACAGCTATAGAATAATTTTTCCTTTCTAACACTTGCTCTGGTAGCTCATCTTTGAAACAGGAGGGTCCGCAGACCTTCCATCAGCGTTTGCTTTTTTGACAATCACGACTGCGGTGAATGTCCTAAAAGAGCAATATAAGAGCATAGGAACTGCCCTCCTGAGTCAGACCAACAGTCCATCAGCCCAGTATCAAAAGGAAAGGCTATTTTGGGGAAGTGCCCCAGTCCAATCACTTTCTGCAGTTCATTCTTCTCACACTCCCCTAGTTCCACAGCTGTTGTATTAAGAATGATAGAGGATACATTTGAGGCTTCTGGACCTGTTACCCATGAGTTTGTGGAACCCCTTTTTGAACATGTTGCCACAGTCTGACTCCAAACCCTCCTGAACACAGGTTCCAGAGGTCCACAGCTCGATGAGGAAAGGCGTACAAATATGGCAGGAGTGACTATGGCCTAGGAACATCACACCGCCTCAGACCTCCTACTTATGTCTCAAGTTCTGCCTCTATGTTATACAGGGACAGAGGAGAGGGGCATGCCAAACTACTACATTTTGTCTAGCAGCAGGCAACAGGTAGACAGCTGAAAACTTGAGGAGTGATCATGTGTGTTGTTACTAGCGTAACAATCAGCTGTGTTTGATTCATATCGCTGTTCACTGCTTTATGACTTGGCTCCTGCCCCCAGTCTTACCCCAGTGCTGTGAATTCAAAAGCCTCCTTACACATTATGGAAAAATATTTCATATTGTCAGTTTGACATTTCCAGTCTTTCAATTTCATTGAATACTGTTCTGCAGCAAGTGAAAGAAAACTTTGCACGAATTCAAGCCTGCATTTCGGAGCTCCGTTCGCTACCAAGAGAAGGCTGTTTCCCACAGGGGGGAAATGGAGTGGTACAAGCTGTGCAGGATGGATTGCAACAGTTCAAACAGTACAGCAGACACACAGCAGCGGGAGGCTCAACAAATAGTTCTGCTGAGGTAAGAAAATGTTGGGAAGGCCGTGGGAGTGATCCACCAGACTTGCCACTTGTTAGCACGTTAAGATGATAGTTTGTGTGGTATCTAAAGTCCATGGGAGGGAGACAGAGATTAAGAAAATAAGCCCTCCAAAAAACCCCATGTGGCGATCTCTGAACACTCATGGAAACCAGACAGATTCAGGTTTGAGTTGCTTATGGAGACTGACTGACTTTACAGTATAGAAAAATGAATTTAATTTCCAGGCATTTAAGATTGGATGTTTTTTCAGCTTTATTTTGATTACTTTCACAAAAGAACTGTGTCAAAGGCAAAGACATTGACAGTACTTATGGACATGATTTTCCTTTCAGCCTGCAGTCACATTCTGGGGTTATAGTGTCTGGAACTTTCACCGATACAATAGGATGTTTGTACAAAGGTCCTCATTGTGCCTGTAAGCATGTCCACAGTTCATTGAAAGTGAACTCATACAGACAAAAGAAATCCATTTAATCTTGAGAGTAGTTGGTATAGTTGCAAAGGACAGGAAAAGCCTACAGAATGGTCATTGTCTTAGCACAGTCCTCTTCAAATCAGTTTTTAGAGTAAAAAGAAAATATGGTCAGTATTTGGAATAACAAGAGGGTTTGTTTATAATTAGCAGCTTGGGAGTTCCACAGGGTTCCTACCCTGCAAATTGTAATAGGGGTCCCTTACAATACATCATTGGCAATAGCTCCATGAAGTAACTGGAAAGTCTAAAAAGACTGTTGTAAGCTCTGCACAGCAGACAGCCCCTGAAACTTGGGAAGTATCATGTCTGTTCTTGGCACGCATCCCTACACTGGGTGAATGGAAAAAGGGTAATCTCTGACACCTTTATGGCAGACACAGAAAGAATGGGGCAATCCCATTGCTTTGCCTATGCCCCAGAGAATTAGGGGAGAACTGTGCCTGCTGCAATCCTCGTGCACTACTACTTTATCCCCACTCCTTGCACTTTTTACAAGGCCCTGAGTAAGGTGCAGCTGCTAATGCATTAAGATCACTCTCTCTCTCACTTCATGAATCATGCTTTATAAATGTGTCTCTCTCACGTTCCACCTACACTCACATAGTTTAGAAAATTTCATAAAAGACAGCCTAAAAGCAAATTCTACAGCTAAATAAGCATTCCTGCATCATGAAAGGTATTTCTGTTCATCCCAGCTCTGGGCTATGTGTTATTCTGTATCCCACACCACAGCAGCTCCCAAACTTCCTTCTAAGGAGGAAGGCCCTGGGAAGGGGGAGTAAAGTGTGTTGAAACACCACATGCAAACATTTCCTTTCTGCTCAGGCTTTGTGAAGGTTTGGGACTGGCTATTGATGATTTGCCTGGATAAAGTAGAAAGAACAGGGACTTTAGCTAAATAAGTCTTGTTGGACAGGTTAGTGTCACAAGCTGGTATGGTAGGACAGCCTGATGTTTGTCTGGGATTTTAGTACACATACATACTGGTGTCTTGTTTCCCAGGATTCTCAGTGGGAATGAACATGCACACAGCAGGTCTGTCCAGTGCTTCCTGAGCCAAGTGTATAGGTGTGCTGTCATTGTTTAGCTTGAGCAGTGGCTCTGATGTGACCCTATGTACAGTGAACATGCCAGAAAATTTTAGGTATTCATCAATCTAGCCATCTCAGACATCCAGTGTGCAGAAATCCTGCATGAATATATCAAGTCCTCAAATCCCTCTGGGCAGGCTCCAGTAGAAAAGGGGACATATCTAGGGAAAACTATATGTACAGCAGTCCTGGGACAGGATCTAATAGATTTTGGTGCACACTGGTGGCTGTATTCTCAGCTGGACATGTATAATTGCATAAGCAGGAGGGACGCTGCTAACACATGAGAACATGTGCAAATGTAGAAAGCAGAGCAAGGTTCAGAGGAAGAAGTATTTTTTTTTAAAGTTGTACCAACTGATGTGAAAGGACAGGCAGTTATCAAGAGGGGAAGGACTCAGAAGTGGTGTTTTCTTCTGGACATGAGGAAACATCAGCTCCGAACTATCTTTTGTTTCGGACTTTGCAGGCTCAGGGTCCACCTGAGTTTTGGAGCTTTGTCAGTCCTAAAAAGGAATCCAGACTCCCACGAGTGAAGTTTTCCCAGTCCTTCTACTTTATTTAGGTCCTGAAACCCTTCCAGAGTCATGCTGTGATTAGGCAGACTCTCCCAGCTGTAATTAAGACTCACTTCTAATGTCTATCCAGGAAGACTTTCTCCTGATTTACTGCTTCTCTGTGTTTTCTTAGGGCCTTCAGGTATTTTTTTCTGACCATTTCAAATGTGATTTATGCTTTAACTTCAAAGCTGGGGGTTGGAACAAATGGAGTACACTTTTGAGACAAGACCTTTTTTGACACACGGGAAAGTCCAGGACATCTTCTAGTACAGTTGAAGGAATGAGATAGCTACATTCAAAATTAAGTTATCCATGAATGTAAGGAGTTTATACTCCACTAAACAATCCTTGTTCCTCTAGATTATGCAAATATATTATACTTTTCATTGCGAGGGGATGTAAGACGCCTGCTGCAGTGATAGGCTGTGGTATTATATACTTACGTGAAAGTGTTGACCGCCATTTTTACAATCTACTTTCATTTTCTCATAGGAACAGTGTACATAGATGCAACATTAATTCCTCCTCTTCTGACAATTTACCAACTTGTATTTGCTCTTGTATACTTGGATCAGCCTGGAAAACTGGGTGTCCTCCACTCCTCTGGAATTAATCTGACCACATACCACTTTGTTGATAATTTTCATAGGTAACCAAATGTTTTTCTTCCTGGTACCAGAAAATAGTGAGTTCACATGGTTTGTTACACTATCCTTGGCCCTGCAAAGGTCCTAGATGTGTATACTCAGTCCCATTTAAGAAGACCCTAGAGGAGAGTCTTTATAAGTGCTCAGGGCAATCTGAGAAGATGTAGAGCTGGCCGTCATGTCTAACTGGATCAGCATTCTGACTGACATTTGTTTGATTAATTCCAGTATACCCAAACCAGAGAATGATGTAGCAGATTTTTGTATTAAACAAACAAACAAACAGCAAACCCACAACTCTCAAACAACAAGCAAAAACCCACTCTCAAACATGCATGGATTCTAACTTGAAAGATTTCTTCGGGAGCACAAGAACTCTATAACCCAGGAGATGTGGCCATTTTTCAGAAACATCATGCAGCAAGCTGTACTAAGTTTCATATCCAAAATAAAACTAGAGAGACAATTCAAAGAACGTAGAGATCTGAAGTATTATAGTACACTTGATTTTAGCACAGGTACTGGAGAGAGTACTGAGAGCTTCCAAAAGGCAACACATCACCCTTGCCTATCTTGAGGAAACTTTAGCTCAAAGTTTAGTTCTGTGGAGAATTTCAAGGACAAAGGACTTCCCTCCAAGCTAGCAATCCTTCCCGTTCTGCATGCTGCATAAGTGTAACTTGTGGATGAAATTCAGTCTTCTGCAAATCCTAAATGGGATCTAAAGGGTGGCCTTCGTCTTTCACATAAGGGTGAATAAGCACCATCAGATCCCTAAGGAGCCATGAAGTGAGCAGAAGAGCACCTACAACTCTCAGATCTTTGTTGAAAAAATAAAAGCCCGTGATCACAGAAAGGCAGGAAGGTATTTCACCCTTACAAAACAAAAGGCCATGTTTCTAAAAAAGGCAGCTTTCTGCTTCAGATACTTCGGTGGTTGAAATTTTGTTTTCATCACAAGCATTTTTTTTTTTTTTTTTAATGCAGGGAAAGTTGGGTTTTTGTTTCCTTTTCTCAGAAGGCATTTGAATGCTTTTGCTCAGATACAGTATCTTTTGAAGGGGGAGGGGGGAAGAGACCTTCTTGGAAGTAAAGCCTGGATAACTTAAGCCAGTTAAAGTAGGCATTTACCCTCTTAAATTCAACTGTATCAAGTAGACCACGTGTGGTGACCAAGTACTTAACATCTCCCACAAGCATTTTCTATTTAGTCCACTGTGAAGAGAAGCAGCAATTCTGTTCTGTGATACTTTAAAGCATTAGTGAAACACTGGCACAGGTTGCCCAGAGAGGTGGTAGATGCCCCGTCCCTGGAAACATTCAAGGTCAGGTTGGACAGGGCTCAGAGCAACCTGATCTGGTTGAAGATGTCCCTGCTTATTCCAGGGAGGGTTGGACTAGATGACCTTTAAAGGTCCCTTC
>VYZW01046782.1:15962-30005 GCA_013401315.1 Balaeniceps rex
GTGCTCTGATCTTGCAGATGGAAATGTGAATCTTGTTGTTGGTGTTGTGGTATGGCTTAGGTATATGCAAGTATAGTTTTGTGGGAACTAGCTTTCTCCATAGCAAAAAAACCCCATGACTCCCTGCTCTGGACTGGAGTTTGTTTTTTGTCAGGTTATGGCTGACCAGCTGAAGCAGCTCTTAAATCTGGGTTTTCTATATACCAGATAGCTTCTTCAGATCATTATAATACTATCATGATTTCTTTTAAAAATATTCTGTGGAGTAGGTTTTCATTTTGATGGGACAGCACCACTTTTGCCGAATTCATTTAGCTGAATGTGTGGCACTGAACTGTAGATCTTTAAATTGATTTCTCTTCACTTTAAGAAAATTCTCTGATGCTAGAATGGTTTTATTACATTTATACATTCATTGGCCAGGTAAGATAAATATTAACAGTGGGGTCTGTAAAATTTGCTCCTGGAATTTAAAAGATTAGCTGTACCTTGAAAGCCCATACTGCTGCTGATGTGGTGGCCTGTGGTCCACACATTCTTTCTTCTTCCAGGAACTATTCCAAATATTTTTTTAGCATGCAGGTACCATCAAGGTGATTTCATGGTGTTCATATTTCCAGGGGATTTAACTCTGCAGCTCATAGCCTGGAACACTTTCTCAAGCTTGTCATTATGAAACTCCCAAGTCTCACTCCCTCCCTCTCATCACCATGAAGGAGATATACTGACAGCAGCTCATTCTCATTCCCATGTGCTTTTCTGATTGCCTGAAGTGCTGCTTATGCACATCCTTATTCCTCTTGTTGCTTGGCCATCAAATTCAGAATCTTGTCACTGACACTGATGAGTGATCTCCTTGTTTGCCTGGCCATTCCTTGACAGGTCTAATACTGTTGCACTTGTTCCTGACAGATTGAGGGAGGAAAAAACAGGCTACTGCCCTTGAGAATTCATCAATCTTGTTTTCTGTCTATGGGGTTGCAAGCAATACCATTGTGCGCTGTTGCCTTTTCTTATTACTGTGCCACAAAACTTTTTGGCACTTCTGTACAGTCATCATCCCAGCCAAGGAAATGGCAAGTGAACTTCACCTTCCAACTATCCAAACATTTTGGTGGATTGGGAGGGAGATAAGGAAGCAACGAACAGAGTGCCAATAGAAGGACAACAGAGCAGTAAGTGGGATTCTGTGGCAATCTCTTTCAGGCTGATGCAGTGCTGCAAGATGTTATAATGGTTCAGGTATCGGAATCAGAAACAGATTATCTATTCCAGGCACCTGAAATGGGATCCTCTATGACAAAAATTTCTGCAAACTCGTAAGAAACTGAGCAATAACTGAAGATAAAAAACAGAGGCCAAGGGATGTTTGCCTTATGAAACAATTTCAGGGAGCAGTTAAAAATGTTACTGAAATTATTGTGTAATGATATTCCATTTTTATACTCCAGAAACACATAAAAACTATGATTAAAAAAACCTTCTCCTGCGTTACTGGTAGGATACCTCAAGAAAGGAGTAGTCTGTTGAGTGTCCTGAAGTGCAGTTCTATAGTAACTGAGGCTGGGACATGATTACAACCATTTTTTTTTAAAGATGCTCTTTTGCATTAATTCCTTTAACTATCACTTTTACCCTAGAAAAGTGATTTCCTACAAGCCCAAATTTTGCTGTTTCACACATTAAAATGGGTAAAGCCAGAACGACTGCCAAGCACACATGGGAGAAGCACAGAGAAACAGTGAAGAATAGCACACAGAACATGTTTACGTGTGGTTCTTCCGGGTCTACACAAGTGCAAAGTTGCAACACCTAATTTGTGCCATCAAATATTGCAATACTTAAACCAGTAGAAGCCATTAGGTATTCCTGATTAAAATATAACAGTGTTCACAAATCAAGAGCTAGGAAGTAAGTCTGCCTCATCATACTATTCATCTGATCTTTTCAATACTATCTTTCACATTCAGATCAGAAAGCGGCATTACAGACATTATATCATACAAGTTATTTGCATGTCTAACAAATATTACCTTGACACATATGATCAAAAGCTAACTGCCACTTTTGATGAAGATGCTCTAAGTCTCCCACGTGCTTAGTCTGTTCTTCAGTTCATCAGTAAGTGGGGTACCAAGAGATCTGGAATGTTCCACGTAGTTGAGATCAATCCCGAGACACAAACTATATATAATTGACCACAGAAAGTGAAAAAAACAATCTTAACATGAGAATGAGGTGTCCTACATGCCCAAAGTTTATTGCCATGAGCTTTTTCTAAAAGGCAGCACAAATACCTGGAGAATCGTGTATGCTGTTGAATTATACTCAGCCATCTTGCTTTGTTTACATACTTCAGATATTGCTGTTGAACTCTCCTCTAGGCATGAAAGATATCTTGAAATTTTACCAAAGGCAAAAGTAGTATGTGTGCAGTTTGCAAAATGATTTAATTACTGTGCAGTTGGTTGGCAAGAGTGATACTGAAAAGCCAGACAACTAAGTTGTAATCAGTTGTGTGCATATGCAAGATTCTGTTTCAGAAAAAGGAAAATAAAATATGGTTGATGCAAATACGAGACATCAAAAATGCCCAGACTACTGAAAACTGAGGTCAGAGTTTCTGAAGCTATTCAGGCAATGAACTGGTCATATATAATCAAGACCAACTTTCCATCAAGTTCTAAATGGCTATATTTTACTTCATTATTTCATTTATGTCCTGGAAGAGTCTTGCAGTAGAATAGCTTATTGGTTTTGTTCGCTTTTTCCTACTCCTTTAGATTGAGAAACAAACTTCAGATTTTCTGATTTACAGTAAATAACGGGGAGGAGGGTGACTATGAGGATTTTGTTGCTGCAAAACTGGCACATCAGTTATTTGGGAAGGTATTTGCTCATCTCATCAGCTATCTTGTGTACTAATTAAATTGATGGATTATTGGACATGGAGAAATCTTCAAAGCTCTTTTAGGAATGCTGGAGGCACTTTGCAGAATCGGAAATGCAAACAGCTTGACAGTTAACAGGATATAATTGAATGCACAAGTGATGTTACAATACTGCCTGTGGGTTATCACAGAGCCTTCTCCCCCTTCCCACCCCCAGACTAGGTATATTAATGCCACTACATTAAGGAACTCTTAAACACTTAACTTCAATATGCAGCTAGCTTATTCTTTGGAGAAGCCTATTCTTTAATGACATTTTTATTTGCTTAGCATATTTTACCTTGTGTGCAGTGTTGACATGACACCCCAGCTGAGTATTGCTTGTGTATGGCATCACAAGTCAAGTCACATGTAGTGCAATATGCATACAGACAGCAATTATTCTCTCCAGTATTGTGTTAAAAAAAAAAATTAGAAAAATCTGATTGAACTTGAAAAGAAAAATCCTACCCAAAATGTTATTTCTATTCAAGCAAGTGTACAAGCAGTCCGATATCATGGTGATAAAAACCATGAAAATATTTAGTCATATCGGAACTTATTTGAAGTGTCTGGGAGATTAAAGACCTGTGCATTCTGGCAAGATGTAACTAATCGGACAATTTAATCTTTGTCAGTTCACTGAATTAATATTTAAAGGCTACACATTCAGTATAGCTACAATAAAATCATCTTCACATTTTCAAGTTTTCATTGTGCTCCAGAGTATAAAGTCAGATTTCAGTGCTGGCCACCACTAAATTGAATGGGACATGACACTTTTCACTCCACGCCTATCCCACAAACAGTACCTCAGGTTCTGGAAGGCATAATGACAGCAGTCTCTTGGTCCCTAACTTCAGTCTTGTTAACCCATAATAAGGAGGAATAAAAAGAAAATTTTCTGAAGTCCTTGTGCAAGAAAGCCTTATTCCTGAATGATGATTTATCTAGCCCCAGAATCCAAACTACAACGTGTAGGATTATCAAACATCTTCATATTTACGAAAAGCAGCTAGATTAATGTATTTATAGGAAACTTGAGTCTCAGCACCCTGTAGATCATGACTTACTGAACAGTTGTGAATTTGCTCACCCTAACAGTATCTCATTTCAAAAGTGATTTATTCCTAAATACCTAAACTACTCACTTCACACCAAAACGCTTCTGCTGCTTGTTTGACTTGGCATTTGCCAGCAAAGTGCCAATGAAATGACATCCGGAAAGGAAGTGGGTAAGGCAACAGAAGGGAAACGGATGAGACAAATAAAAAACTCCAAAGAATCCAGTCAAAATAGTAGATTTATCATCCCAAAGTCAAATAAGGGCCAAAAACATTTACCACCACCACCTGCCAAATCGTAGTATTCTGAAACAATGATTTTATTTAATATTTTGGGATTCATTCTTGGGAGAAGAGAAACTTCGTCCAACACCAACTTTCTGGTTGCCCACGTGATACAGAAGCTGTTCCTTGCAGATGTGACCTTATGACGGAGAGGGAATACTGACCAGCACCTCTTCCCATATTCTCCCATAAGAACAGGATTCTGTAAGTGAGAAAACCCCAGCAGCAAGATGAGATCTGCACTGACTTCACAAATAGCAATTCGGCACTTGAACTTAGATGGGGAGATGAATGCCACCAGCCAGGAAGGGGATGAAAAGTCCCAACCCTGCTGTGTCCCTGAACACTGCTAGTGCAGACCACTGTCACAGCTTCTGAGCAAGGCAGAGAGGTATAACCACGCAAGGCAGCACAGGCACAACTCAGATATCAAACCATTCTATGATCACTGTAGTATCTTTTAATTTGGGTACCACTTAACAATTCACTTTTAGGATCTTGACTGTGATGCCACTTGTCACCCATCACTAAAATGTACTTCTTAAGGATGCAAAACTTGTAGCAGTGATTTGGACTGGAGTGAGAAAAGAAGCCCAAGGCTACACAACACATTCATATCACATGACCTCCAATAAACAGGTCTGGTAATGCATAAAAATTGCCTCTCTACTAGTATTTTTAGGTTTCCTCAGTACAACGTCTCCAAACACTAACAATTTTCCCCTATGTCGTGGTTTAGCTCCAGTCGGCAACTGAGCACCACACAGCCGCTCACTCACCCTCCCCAACCCCGGTGGGATGGGGGAGAGAATCAGAAGGGCAAAAGAAAACTCACGGGTTGAGATAAAAACAGTTTAATAATTGAAATAAAATAATAATAATAATGATAGTAATAAAATTGCAATGAAAAGGAGAACGAGAGAGAGAGAAACAAAACCCAGGGAAAAACCCCAAGTGATGCAACCACTCACCACCCGCCGACCGACACCCAGCCAGTCCCCGAGCAGCGATCACTGCCCCCCGACCAACTCCCCCCAGTTTATATACTGAGCATGACGTCATATGGTATGGAATAGCCCTTTGGTCAGTTTGGATCAACTATCTTGGCTGTGCCCCCTCCCAGTTTCTCATGCACCTGGCAGAGCATGGGAAACTGAAAAAGAAAGTCCTTGACTAGTGTAAGCACTACTTGGCAACAACTAAAACATCAGTGTGTTATCAACATTCTCCTCCTACTAAATTCAAAACACAGCACTATGCCAGCTACTAGGAAGAAAAATTAACTCTAACCCAGCCAAAACCAGGACACCCTATTAGTTGGAAACAGTGGTACAATGCAGCCACTAAAGGATAAGAATTGAAAACAGAAAAATTTGCTAAACTAATATGTTTTTACTATCAGTCCTCCTCAAAGCAAAACTAAATGACACAAGCTTAACTTTTACGTATAGACTAGAAGTTGTAATGCTGTTAGAAATTATGTACAATGAAGCCGAACACTAGTTTAGATGGACCTACTTCATGTTTTCAGCTAAAACAAAGCAGAATTTTAGTCAGTGCTGGCAGTTGACTCGGAGTTGCTTATTTGCCAAAATGAATTTGAGCCAAGTATTTGATGGTATTCGGCAGTTTACTCTGATTTTTCCAGCCTTGTTTATGAACAATGGCAGCACTCTGGTTTTTATGACATAAATAAAAGAGAGTGACATAAAAACAGATAAATTGGATTCTATCTGTCATTGGTAGAAATACAAAGATAATGTGAATGCTATTAATGGATTTAAAGTTTGACATGTTTGCCCCTGTTAACAAACCCCACTCATCTAAAATATTCTTCTTAATCATATCACTAGCACACAGAACCTCCCTGTAAATGATCACTGTTCCAGGAACTTAACGATTTTCAGAGGAAATTTTGACAGAAGAGTAAGTACTGCAGGGTGGGTTTTTCACTACCATAGTTCTTGTAAAGAATAAAGCTCACTGAAAGCAGTTCCTTCTGTTAAGGTGTTAGGTCATAGTTAGGTCTTGCTAATGTTAAAACAGGAGTAAAGCATAGGAAGCCCTCCACCCAAAAACCACACCATACTTCTAGCACGTTTCTGAAGTTTGCATTTTAAGTGTATTGTGTGACTTGTGATTCCTTAACCTACCCAATTTGATCTAAATTCTGCTGCAATGCCCCATATGAGTAAAGCTGATTTTGTTTCAGTCTTCCCAGGATCAGAACCCTTCTTTTTACCAATAGAGTGACTGTACAAACAGAGAACATCTACAATGCCTAGCATCAGTTATACAAGTTTGGACTTCCCATCTGTGGACTGTAGGTTTTTCTTGCAGGTTGCCACGATCCATTCAGCTACATCCACACCCCAAAACGTATTTTGTACTGTAGAAGTGGTTTCCAGAACCATACTATGCTGTAAACAGTTTAGTTCCAAGAGATTCAAAACCGAATTGCTCTCACAAACCACTGTGAGCAAGACACATGTTGTTACACTGTATGTAAACAACCAGGTCTCTGTCCCCCATCCCATACATGAATAGCAACACAGTAGCCAAATTCACACACTGTCTGCATGCTCCTGCCTAAACACACACGGGTCCAGGATTGTTATGAGAGGCAATTCCAGCTCTCTAAGCAAATGTAACGAAGCCCTTGTATTCCTTGACTCACTAACACTTATTTTATTCACATCCTTATACTCATGAGTAAATACCAGCATCTGCCCAAATAAGGCAACATTATTACATGAAATTCACTTTCCATTGTGCAGTACGCAGGGGCAGAAACTTCTACAGGAGGGAAAAACCCCAAAGAATAGCTGCTTCCCAATGTTTGATCAGAATTACCTACTGTGGAGTCCTTGGTACCAGAAAGTTAGGGGTCTATCTGGGTACTTTATGTGAGAAAAAGCAAACTGCACACCTCAGAGGAAAGGTTGGTATGATTATACTGGCAATGCCCCCGTGGAGACACAATGTATCTGGCAGAAACAGTACTTAGACAGTATAGTTAAATTGTGATTTAGAGACCGCTTGCCTGTCTCTTACCACTAAAGTTTACCGCTGCAAGGGGAAAAGTCGCCTACTGCTATACTACTGTGGTACTCCGTAGTGTTTAATTTTGCCCATTTTAGCAGCAGTACACTGTCGGGTGAGACTGCATTAGATAAAATTTACTTCTATCACAAAAATCTTTGGCTGGCTGGTGAATGGTCCCGATATGTTTGCTCTAAAGCAAATAGTATCTGTAACATGCTGAAGAATGATCCTGAACAAATGCTTAAGAAAAAACTTGCATTTTTCTCGTTACCTTTCTTACTAGGAAATGGAATTTACACGTAAAATGGAAAGAATCAGCACAGGACAGCACTGACACGGGTACTGATTATGGAAACAGGCTCAAGCAGATATCTTCATGCTCAGGCTTCTAAAGCCATTTCGCATTTCACAAATTACTGCTGGTGTTTCACACTTCCACTGATCAGGCAAAGAATAGATGACAGGCCAAAGGAGGGGCAGGAAAAAAAGATCAGGACTATTTATGGTCAGAAAAGTGTTTAATGTTAATCAACAACATTGTTTTTCCCTTTTGCCCTTGGTAAGAAACAAAATTTCTGCTGAAATAACTCTTTTTGGCATGCCTTGTTTCTTTAGGCTACTAACATAAGAAACACTTCCTCTTAAAAAGCTGGAGTTCTAATTGGAAGCCTTCCTCATGTTCTCTAACAGTAACCAAGAAAACAAGTGGTCCAGGCCATTTTCTCAGGCAAATAGGTTACAGAAGCTGTTGAGAGCTTGCTGGAATAGAAGCTTTCAGCAAAAATATGCAGTATCATTCAGACCTCACCAGCCAAAAAAATGCATTTTTTAACCCTGTTATTTGAGAAATTCGTACACTAGATACACACTAAGGGACTGATGCCTGGAACAGAACACAAAGGTACCCCTTCTGCTTGAACCACAAATTAATTTAAAATAAAAGCAAACATTTCTAAGCAGTATTAACATAATAAATCATAAAAGGCAGAGAACATAATCATTCCATTCACAGTGGGGAAGACTGAACTAAAATACTCTGTCCACTTCGGGATATTACTTATTAAGAAAAATGCTGTTCTGAGATGTTTTCCTATGTTGCTTAGAAGAACGCTAGTTTTAACAACTGTTCTTTTTCCTACAAGGAAAAGTACAAGGAACATATTTGTAGGAAACCATATCAGTACTTAAGAAACTGCGTTAATTTTTAAATATCTAGGTACTAGATCAGGAAAAAGAGAACCTATAAACCCTTACATACACATTTTAGTAACATTTTTATAGGAGATTACTTTGCATTGACTGTAAGATGAAAACATGCAGTCAAGGAAGTACTGGCAAACAGTGAATCCTGTAGCACAAGCCACCCAAACTTTGATTACTTGTGATAACTTGTTGGTACTTATCTGTGCCACCTGAGGCTTTGGGAAGAAGAATCCAAGAACTCAACTCCTACATAATTCCTTCTCTTTATTATTCTTCTCCACCAAAGCTTTCTGAAGAACATCTTCCCATTTTTAACAAGGCCCTGGTAACAAGAAAGTTAATATTCCACAAGATAGTTGGACTAAAGTTTAATATATTGCTTTTTGATAGGTTTTGGTTATCAGTATTCTCATTTCAGCAACTTCTACAGTTTATGGCAGCATATACAGTTCTGTATTGTAATAAACCACTCTTCATGGTTTTTAAGAGAATATGGAACTAAGGATTAGCCAGTAAATATTACTACTGATACCAGACATCTTTCAGTGCCACGTGACTGACAATTTGGCATAATCTTTCCTCTCCTGCCTGCCTGATTTGCATGGAGATTTTTGATTTTAATTCACATGAGAGTCACTTTTTATTAAATTCTGGGATTTACAGATAAGAAAATTGGGCATTTTTCATAGTATTTTTTGTGTGTAGCACTCAGCATGCTTTAACCCATTTTGGACACTTGCTGAACTGAATTCCTCATCTACTGTGCTCTGCAGGCTAAACTGTTCTGCCATTGTTCACACAGAAAAAAATACCGACCAATGTAGCAGTTTGGCTTTTTCGTCAAGCTTCAGCCCTACACAAGTGTGCATATTCACCCAATTCCCATGGGCAGTCCCACTGAAATCAAGGGAAGCAGGATTGGTTTTTTTGGAACATAAGGAAACATCTGTAAAATTGTTTTGACATCTGCCTCAACAATGAGTGATTTAAATTTTTATTGTTTTACTTTATTTTTAATCGCATAAGTGGCTTGGAAAATTTTACAGGATTTTTCTAGTCACCTAGAATTTAATGGGTTCTCTAGATAGAGGAAGCTCCAGGTGCGCTGAGTGGAAAGGAATGTGAAAACGGAATTGGAACGCCTTTTAAAAGCTCTCCATCAATCCATGTGTCAGTTATTTTCACTAATATATGCAAATATGTACTGTATAGGTTAGTAATATTTCATTTAAATTTTCTTCAAAACATGAGACACTTGTTTTTGAAAGTAACTCAGGAGCCATATTCAAAGACAATGCTTAAGTACTTTCTCCAGAAGATTCTCTTGACTTCATGAACCTCTAGTTACTCAAACTCCTGCTCCTCTTATTGAGCTCATGGCTCCAATCGTTTATGACCCTCTACCCTTTCAAGAGGGACTGCACTAAAGATGCTCTAATATTTACCTTTCTATTCTTCCATACAGCAACTACAGAGCATGCGTATATCTTCCCAAACTTCCAGGCTCCTCCTTTTAACTCCCCCTGAATTGTCTTTCTCTTAATTTTTATATATCCCCTATTTAGTTTCCCATAAGTAATTCAGCCTCCCAAAGCTGTACAGGAGACCAAGCACTGAAGAAAGCAGTTACATTTATGTCACTGAGTCAGTTATGCCTAATTTCCTGGGCGTTGTTTAAAGAAATCTCTGCTTTAAGGATACACAAATTAAAAGATGCTTAGGTTTTTTTTGTATAATCTTTTGGGCTGAGTTGTTGCAGTATGATGTGGGAGAGCCTTCTGCAGTTTCTGAAGAAGCAGAAAGGTTTGGTAGGTGTGGCTTATTTTTAATTCAGCTCCGTTGAGTTCACTGATTTTGATTCTCATAAAGGATTTGGAAAGGCATGAAAATGAAGCTTTTATTAAAGCACCAGGAGTATTTTTCTACTTGCTGCTCTTCATAAGAAATTAAGAGATTCAAGAGGTTCTAATATTACAGGTTAATTATAGTGAAAAAATATCTGTAATTCAGGTCTTGGGAAGCATCAAAATGGGGAGAGATACAGGAATGACCCATTGGTGTCTAAACCAGGAAGAAAGTGGATCAAAAAATCATTCATCATATGCAAGATGCACTGGATTACTAGTAAATATAGCCACAGCTGCAGAATAAATATAAGGAGAAAATAGTATTTTAAAAACATGTAATTTTTTTATGTCTTCTATTTTAGTCTATATTTGACCCGTACTTCTACATGTTTGCCAAAAATTGTTGATTTACTAAAACTCAATATTGTTAATCAGCTACAAGAGAATAGAGTAGGCTAGTCAAAACATTAAAGCTTTGCATCTTTTTTTTTGGTTTTTTTTTTTTTTTTTTAAACCTTGAATAAGGGTAACTTGTGATATTTACTGTGTTTTTAGAGTATATGTTAGAGAGGTCTTTGTGGACTACATTAATCCTTTTTTCTATTAACTACATACCTTCAAAGTTCACTCTGGCATTTCTCATACACTTGACAACATAGGGTCAGGCAACGAGGAACAAACTTCATTAAAGAGTTATGAAAACTGCACGAATTCACATTCAAAGCAGGGACAGTACAGTTATTCAATCCTTACAGCATCCATCCAGTCTGATACAGCTAATTTAAAGGAATATAATTTTTCAGCAACAGTATGACCTATACAAAAACATTTTCCCGTGCTCCTATAACCAATGTACACTCTAGAACAGTCTAAGCTTCTCTCTGTGTGTGTTTGGTATGCCATTAACCTTCTGTTCAATCTGTGTCAAAAGTTACTTTGCTTCCTGCCTTTGTGTATTAACCCCCAAAGTGGTAATAAGCCTTGTAGCTCAAACATTAAGATCTTATGTAACTGCAATTAGAGTGTGATTCTTTACTGACAGGTCGGTTGCACAGCTGCAAAGTAGAGAAGATACTAACAGCAGCATAAGTTTCCAGGTGACACAGTAGGGATTTCTCAATTATATAACAGACACTTAGAATTAATTTGCTTAAATCTTTGCACTGCAGAGCTATTCTCTTCCTTAAAAAAATTTATCCAGATTTTAAACAGTACAGCTGAAGTTTTCTAGCTAGGTTCTTTTTCCGCTCCCTAGGTTTTGTTTTTTTTTTTTTTTTTTTTTTTTTTTTTTTTACTAATCTGCTCAACCTAAATTATTTTTAAAATTGTGTTGAGCTATTGTTCAAGACCAAGCTGGTACTGTGTTTCTCTAGTATTAAATACTTAATTATTCTTCCCCAAGAAGGCCATAGAGCTTATCTGTCTTAGAGCAGGGGCTCTGAACCAAAGGGAGTCTTCCCATTCTCATAAATGCAAATACATGCCTTTTGCACAGACCCTGCAGTCTGAAGGGCCTCCTTTATAGTTTTAGGGGTTTTTGAGTTTATTAAACTCTTACCCAGGGACAAGTCAAGGTGGATATGCCAGAAATCCATCAGTACATGCATGTCCCTCTCCTGAGGTCAGCAGTGAAAGGCAGGGAAAAAAGCAGGGCTGTTCATCCTTGGTCAGTGTCCTTCTCAGAGAGGCAGTAAGCCACACTGCCATGGCAGCAGAGTGACATGCTGTTCTCTGCACGATGGAAAACTTGCTGTGAGTGAGGGAGGTGGAATTTTACAAATCATCTGAAGAGCAAGGGTGAGCTGTTGCTCCTTTGCAGGGGTCTCTTGTGTGGCTGGCTTCTACCATTATGACTGCAAAAAGGGCAGGAGAGGGGAAGGGCGGAGAAGCCAGATCAGAATAAAGGAGCTTTGGCCAAGGACGTGGAAAGACAAGATACAAACTAAGGTCACAAGAGCTTTCCCAAGCTTATAGCTAGAGGCCACACACTGTGCTCCTTCTGCCTTCCAGAAAGTTTCTATTCTGTATCAAAGAATATCACTTGGCCTCATTCAAACAGCTCAGTACATTCTCCAAAAGTCAGGAATTTCACTTTTGCATTTGGCATCACTTTGACATTTCAGGGCCAACTTCACTTGCTGGAATCCAGTCTGACACAGTGAGTAGCCCTCTCCAGCAGTTACTGAAGGGATTACTATTTTAAATGCAACAAACTTCAAATATTTAAGCAAGCTGAAAATACACATGCAGGACAGATATTTTAGAATCCAATTTAATTGCCAGTAGTTTGTAACCTGCAGGGCTAGACACTTCATTATGAAAAAGTGGGAAGATTCACAGTTACCCCGCAAGAGAGACTACACTGTGCTCAACCTGAAAAACGGAACTTTTTAAAAGTGATCTAAAACAGCTCCTTCACAAGGGCAAGTGCCATCATTAATATTTCTAGTCCTTAAGTTAATTTACTTTTTCTTCCTGTAAGCCTAGCACAGATGAACGTAAATGTTCATCTTGTATAACCTAAGCCCATCCTACTAAAACAGGGTGATACCATCTCAGGATCCAATCTACATCAGCTACAGCATTAGAGATGCATAGGCAAACATGAACTCCAGAAGTGTCCTAAAAAAATCTGTACACGCATTTTGTGTGAGGAACATAACACAAGTTTAACTCAGGACTTTTTTCAGCTTGTTCTCAAACAAGTTTTCTACCTTATCCCAAATTACTAGCAAACCCCTTATACTGGGCACAATCAGTGGAAGCTTGCATAAAATTACTGCTTTTAAAGTATGGGACCTTGAGAGATGAAGTCTTCTTTGTGGAGTTACATCCTTTAAATTTAACACCCTGGTTAAAGTGCTCCCACCAAAGACCAGCTGCAACTTCCAAGGCCAGTGTTCCCTAGACGGACTTGGCTTAGTACATCACCCTTTGAAACTACAATGGGTTCTACTGGATGGGGGAAGAAGCAGAAGAAAGACCAGAACTTTAATTTCAGCACAGACTTTGCCAGCACAAGAAGGTAAGCACAGCTGTCTTGAATGATGTGACCACTAATATTTTGGGAATGTACTAAATCTGCTGTTGCCCAGCTAGGATTGAGTTGGAGACTTACAATTGCGACTAAAAAGAAATTAAATACCTTTTCTTGAGTCTGCTTTCTTTAATTCTAATTCAGTAAGAAGACATTTTGGAGAAAAGAAGAGACTGGAAAATTCATCTGTAGCACAACAGTAGGTTGAGATTTGAAACATCACTCTCTTCCTTCTTCTCAAGCACAGGTAGACAGCAAATGTAGTTATTTCATTGCACAGAATTACCTGGGATACTTCTCTACCAAAGATTCTCTACTTCATAGAAAAAAATATTTTACTTCACAGTTAGATGCCCAGGAAAGAGGGATGAAAGCATTTGTTGATTACTTTGGAATCCGTATATAATACATAATTTTCAATACCTCCAGGCAAATGCTATCCCATTTTAAGAATAGAGTATGTTTGCTCAATAACACCACCTTCTTTTTTTCTGCTTGGTAATCCACTTCTCTGCAAGTAGATGAGCTTGGGTAATCTTCTTGTCTTTTGGGAATTGTGCTATGTAATGAAGTGGCAACCAGCCATTCCATCTGGTTTTCATAGAATCATAGAATGCTTTGGGTTGGAAGGG
>VYZW01046783.1:3910-24406 GCA_013401315.1 Balaeniceps rex
CTCAATGTCGCTCTTGTACTGAGGGGCCCAAAACTGAACACAGTATGGGCCAATCTCATATGACAGGCGAGTTTGAGTCTCTTGCACAAGCCGCACAGTATCAGGAACGGTTTCAGACAATATCCTCTTCCTTAAAGATAATTTACCTACCATAGAAGGTAAAAGCAAGAAGCTCATTCTGACACAATAAATCAAAACAGAACAAAACCAGTGACAGCTGAGACAGTCATTACCATTCACATACAAAAATATCAACAATAAATGATTCAGTACCTCAGAAGTCATAGGCAGCTATATAATAGCACCATGCCAGTCCTCAAGAACCCAGAGCATTGGAGTATTTATCCTATTCTTGCAATCGTCTACTTCCTCTTGCCCATAAAAATATGGACAAACTAATCATATTTTATAGAATAAACACTGAATTTGCTTCTGCTGTCTTTTGCACAGAGAACAGAACACAGGTCATTCAACTTGAAGGGGAGTCATGGACAAGTCCTGCTGGTGCATCAACTTACTGTACAAAAATAAAGCAGAAGCTAAGTATAAGATTACTGAAAAAAACCCTATAGATTTCTTCTTTTCCACAGAAGTCTGAAATCTCGTATCACTTTTTGGGGTCCCCTGCCTTGACTTATAACTTGTTCTGAACATGCACTTCATGACCTGGAAGCTATTCTCAAGATGAGCTGATTTTCCAACAATTTGCAAATAATCAAATTCTGAGGCAGCAAGTTCAATTTCATATTTAAACAGAAACAAGTATTCATTTTTTCACACTAATGTTGCAAAGCATAAGTCATGCACTACAGCTTACCGCAGAAATGACTCAAACTGTACAGTTGCTGCACCAATACACCTGGTATTTACGCAGAAATAAGCTTCATCACAAAAGCATCCTATCCCTTACAAAAATTTAACAGATATTCATTTATCTTTGATAACATACACAAACTGGCAACATTTTGGTCTCAGGTTTTAAGCTACATTTACACAGAAAATGGACTACAGTGGTTCTACGGACCTCTATTGCAGGAGGTCAAGAGCATACATCTCCCCAAATTCCCGCATCAGCACTAACACTCCCTAGCCGTTTTTAGCATTGATGTCACTTTTCCAAGCTCGTCATTGAAAGCAGGTATTAAGTACAAAAATGTAACATTACATTAAAAAGCACTAATGAGTTTGAACAATTATTAAACAATTATTTTCTATTTAAAGAGACTACAAACAGGATGCATCTGGGCCAAAATGGGAGTTTAAAAAAGGCAAAAGAATCATCCCATTTTAAAGAGGTATTTTGGAGAAGAACGACATTTCCTTTGGTGGCTGCAACTACAACGACGTGCAGCAGTATGTTGTACATACCCATCCCTGAAGTTCCATTTCCATCGTTTAAGCTGAATGAAATAGCAAAAATAAAACTGAGTGGAAATGTGCTTTGAGATGATTTAGTGCATTTCCAAGGCCAGGGCACAGGGGGAAAAGGGAAGGAGAGGGAATGTTTTAACACTTATAAAAAACAAAGTTTCCCTACATCTTGCACGAGAGCTGCTGGAGAAGAATTGGAGATCCAGTACAAAATCCAGAGCAAAACAATCCAAAATGTATTTTTTGAGGGGAAAAAAACATTACTATGTGCTGCTAGATACCAAGTTACACTTCACACCATAACAATTATACAACTGCCTCCAGCATTCATGGTACCCAGCAGAGTTAGGCTGCCTTCAGAAGAAATCTCCATCGCAAGGCAAAACGTTAACAGTCAAATCAGTGCTTTACCAACTGAGCAACCTAGAAGCGAAGTGATAGAAAAGCATCTTACTGCCTGCTGACAATTCAGCCCAACGTTTCCCTTTTCACCCCGTACTACTTTCATCAGGCAATGCAGGGTGCGACCTTTCCGATGCAGGCCTGAGCAGTGGTGTTCGATCTCCCCTCGGCAGCTCAGGATGATTTCTGGGCTCAGTGAGAAATCTTCCATTAGCATGCGCCGGTAATCCAACATTTCACCCTGGCACTCGCTGCTCACTTGTCGACCTGAGCCAAGAGAAGACAATGTGATTTAGTATTAACGCTTAGCAGAGCCCTTCTTGACCTACGCTACCATCATGTTGGAAGAATAGGAACGACACCCATGCTCTGGACAATGCTAGGTTGCAACAAATATGCTAAAGCAGACGTGCTGGGGATTAAACCAGTTGTTATAGTAGCTCCCAGCATTTAACTGAACATGTAAAATAGCTGTCTATGGATTCAATGCATGGATTTGAAAAAAAGGATTCCTAAAAGATTAGGAGAATCTTATTTTGGATTTCGCATTACAGTAGGTGCTTTTGAAGAACAGCTGAAAATGCCCAGTGGATCTGCAGTTCTGTGGTACAGGTCAGCTCTTCCCTGTATGCTCAAGGGTTCAGTTTTCCACTGTAGAAAGAGAAGTCACCTCCGGTAATTTACCAGCTTGATATATAATTGGGGGAGGAATTTGTCCAGACAGCAGGGTGAAGATTTTCTGAGGAAAAGGTTTTCTAGAGAAATAGCACATACTTGCTCAGGAAGCCAGAACACAGAATAGAATATGTTACCAAGACTATATATGGGGTGTTTAAACAAACCACTGTACTTGCACAGAAATCTAACTTTAACCAATGCTTAGATCTGCTATAAGCTTTCCTACAGTCCCCATGTAGACAGTTTGTTGGTTTTTTAACCAAAAGGAACATGTCTTTTTTGCTATGCCCTCCCTCTAACCCCCATCACAACCTGTTCATATGTGTACAATGCCCCATGCAACAGAGGTCCTATACCCCCACAGAGGCTCCCAGGCATTATAATACAGACACGTGGAGGCGTGTGGAATAACTAGTGTTCCTCCTGGGCTATGCTTCATGTATGAGCCACACACTGCAGAACCTGTTCCATCGTGAAAGTGGAAGTTAATAACTGAACAGCAGTTTTCTGCATGTAATTCAGGAAAGCACCTGCCCTACTGCAGGGAGAAGGAAAAAACCCCACAACTTTTCCACAAACAGCACACATCATTTCCACATCAATCAGAAGCAATGAGTTATTCAAACTCACAAATGCACAGATTGCTTATGGTGTTACAGCAGCCTTTCCCTCCCGTGCCAGGGGCACTGCAGCATGCAACCCTGCTGCTGAATCAGAAACCACTCAGCTGCATGCCAAGGGGGAAAGCAAACAATTCTCCAGTGCAGATCTGGAGGATATAACATGTCATTTTACATGTTATGGCAATTTCACAGAGAACCTGTGGCATGGTCCTGCTGCACAGGGCCTTCTAATGCCTTTGGGACAGCCACTGGTGTTAGGACACCTCCAGCTTACACTAACTTAAAGGAACAAAAAGAATATTCTCACACTTACCTTCCTTCTATATAGGAAAAACTAGAGTTAGAGAAATTAAGGCATTTACCCAAGCTACTGAACTGCAAGGAAAGAACATTACTTAAAAGAGGCAGAGGACTGAGTATCCCCGGCTTTCCCTGAGTGATGATAAACAGGTTCTCTATTCTGTGTTTTAACCTAGTAGCATATTTAATGCTTACTACATAAAGGAGGAAAAAAGCTGCTTGAATTCACAGTGAATAGAAGGATTTACAATTACACATCAATAGTCCAAGTGGGATTTGCTATTTGCATTTTAAACTTCTTGCCTACACAATGGGAGTCAGCGTCAGAGGTTTACTCAGCTATTCTGATCTTCAAAACAACAGTGATGAAAGCATTATGATGAGGAAACTTGCCTCTGAACCAAAGTTTGGAAAAGGTTACTTGGAGAAGTAAATACATGTAATGTATTTAAATACATTAAATACATGTTGAACCTGAAGGTCTCAGAGAAACTTAAAATCAAGGTCCCGTCTCTCTTGACTCAACTCCCCTTACCTCTGTGCACAGCAGACTCTAAGCACATCAACAGATAGGAAAGCCTGGCTTCCCGAGACCGGGGAAGGTTCTCCACATTACAGCGGTACTTCTTCAGATCACTTTTACAGGACTTTGCCAGCGAGTAACTGACTTTGTAATCTTGGGCAATCAGCTTCTGGCGGGTTGTCAGCGCATCACGACACTGCAGGAGACACATTGGAATGGCTGAATGAGCTTCTGCACACTGGTGGCAGAGAGCTAGACCTGCTGCTGCTAAGTTTTCCAAGTTGTGTTTCAAAAGACAACTGATGCTTTATAATTCATGCATTTAAGCTGGACTGCAGTTAAATTTCATTTGTCTCATAGAAACCACACAGTTAACAATGCACACTGAGGTCAACAGATCAAGGGTTTTAAAGGCAGCAGCTCTCTGCAGAGCACTTCTTAAAACTGCACATTCATCCAGCTTTTTGTGAAGAACTATAGCTGAGAGCATGACTCATTCTTGGTAACTAGGATCAGTTGCTGACATTTATACCAGCTGTGGTACACACTCACCCCATGCCCTCAAGAAACAACTTTTTCCAGTCGCATTTACAAAACAGTGCGTTCTTTGGATTTATTCTGCAACGTGCCAAACAGATGAAAACAGATAAAGCAGTCTAACCATGGGAATTTCTAGCCACTTTCCACAACTGGTGAGGCTCACGAGGATGTGGCCAAACCCAAACCCAGCAGCTGCAAGAACAACCCTCTAAATTTCATCCAAAAAAGGGTCTGTAAAAACACTACTACCCTTCATAACTTTTGGTTTAAATTATATGAAAATTAAATCTGAGGGTGGCAGATAATTCAGAATAGCTCAGGCAAATTTGTCCATTCTTGGCCGATTTGAAAGGAAGGAAAATTGCAGGTGTCAGGTGGGGAGAACAGGGAGCAATCTCGGCACAAGGAACAGAGAAGCCCTACAGCCCTCTCCCCTTCCTTACACCAGGTTTTTGACTTTTCTGCCCCTCCTTCCCATACCTTCTCCAGGACCTGGAAAGCCCTACTCCAAGATATTCCCACCCATCTCTGTGCCATGACTGGGACCTTGGGACTAGACAGACTGCAAGCTCTGGACACAGGGTGATACAGGCTCACAGGCACCTCATCCCCCAAAGCAAGGGAAGGTCGGGTACAGCCAGGGAGCCCAGCCTGGTGAGCAGTTTTGGATTACACAAAGCCAGCCACCCACTAGGAAGTTATTGTTGGCTACATGTGCGTGCAGCAGCCGATGCCACCAGCAAGGAAGGACTTTTTACTCTGTTACAGGTTCCACAAAACTAATGACTTTGCAGATGGTCCAACCTTGGCAGCTACAAGAGTGAGAACTAATTTTGTGTTCCTCCTGCTCTGCAAACTGCGCCCTAAGAGCATCCACCCCTCTCTCCCTACCAAGTCATCTGCTACAGCTTTGTCTAATCTCTCAACACCTTACATTCATAACTTAGATGATCATGAAAAGGACCCTTCAAAAACCACCACTGTGCCTGTACAACCAAAACCAGGTTAAGTAAAAATATCAGTCCATTTCAGTAACGTGCTTGTACAAAATGCAGCTTTGTCTCAAGCCCTCAGGGATCACTCTCTCAGTTTTGAATCTGTTAATTGGAACCAAGCTTTCAGATAGCTAATGCATTTAAAGAAAAGGAAATTAGCCTGATCCCTCCAGGCCTCTGAATCGGGCTCCTTCAGCAGAGCTTCTCCGAGGAGGGCTTTACAGATATCCATATTTATATCCTTTCAGACAGATAATGTAATTCTATATAATCCCAAACACTATGATGCTGCTTCCGAAATCACTGAAGGCACTGCTGCCTTCCCAAAACACCTACACCAACACAAACTCTTTTCAGGACTGGCTTTCCAGAACAACTTTTTTGTTGTTTTTGAAAACCATATCTTCAGGAAAAACGTAAGGAAAACTTCAGTAACTGAAGTGTGCATCTTTCCCACAGAATTTGCTGCTTCATAGTCAGACACTGATAGCCTTGAAAACAAAAGTGAAACACACAGAGCTTCCTGTGCTGAGGCATTTGGGCATTTTGTTTCTAATCTCTATGCTATGACGGCATTTATCCAAGGCTTACCCCAGCATGGTGCGACTTCTACTTTAAACACTCAATCACAGTGCTACCACTTGAGCTCCATGTCTACCTTCCCAAATTACCCACTCAAAAGCTTTGATTTATTTAAATCCTTAACTTTAAAGGCTGTAACTTGAGTACAATTAATTCAAGCCATCAGCACATAGCTGGAAACACAAGCATATCAAAGTAAAAGCATCTGTTAAAGCAGTTATATGACCACATAGATGATGGATTTTCCTCAACACTGGAAAAGAATAATGTAGCCCAGACTGATGAATGATCTGATGATTTCTGCATTAAGGATTTGTCTCACTAAGACAGATACCTACCTTTTCACTCATTGATTCTTCAAACTTGTGATTAAAGAGGCACTTGTAGACTCGGCCTTCCCCAGCCTGAGTCTGTGAAACAGAACAGTAATATTTACCATTAAAGATAAGACTTGTAATGCTTAACGAGCAGGCTAAACTACACCCAAAGAGATTTATTTTTTAAACTAGAAATATATTAAAGTTGATATTTCAAATGACAATGATAGCTTCTATACTATAAAAATATTTTCAATTTTATTGCATTAGAAAAAAAAAAATCTGGTCATGTTCATCACCCTTTTAGTGATAAGATGCTCAGCTGATACAAGCTAACTCAGACTGAACAATGCAGCTTTCCAGCTCATCGCTCCAGGGATAAGAAGTGCTGCAAGTAGAGTCAGACCAGGCTTACCTTGTGCAACAGCTTACCGCTGCAGAAGGGAGCAGTCACTCACCTTTGCTGCCTCCTCGCTATTTGAGTTGTTCCACTCCCTGTAACACCAGCTCTGATACCCATTAAACTATTTATGCCAATTCAGTTCATTAACCCACTGGAAATAATGCTTGTTTGTTGGGTGAGTGAATTTAATACCAGATTTACTGCAAAATGACAGCTACAAGGTGTCTGTTTTCAGTATTACATGATCTCGCTCAGGCTCCATTCTACCATTCCATTCCTTCTTCCAATGGGATTTTGGGTTTTTTTAATGGATTACTGTAGAAGAGAAGACAAAACGGAACTACTCACATTTTCACAAAATCGTTCTCTATCATCTCGGCATGCAAAGTAGAGATGCCGGTCCAAATGGAAGTCATCCGAAGAGAGTTCAGCTACACGAAGAATTGCTTTCTTACACTGATCAGAAACCTGAATTCGAGGATCAGTCTCCTCCGCCTCTTTTACCAGGCCTTTTTCCAGGCATGCCACCACCTCTCCTTGTGAGTGGGCATCCTAGATGAGAAGAACAAGACAACATGTGTAACCAAGCACTTACATCATCAAGTGATCTGTGATTCTGGATAAGCACCACATAAATTAAGCAACAAAGTGTCTACATATAGACTTCCAAAAGTTCAGCCTAAACTGGATTTATATTCAGAGGAGGAAACAGTTAATATCTGTACTATCTACACACTTTATACATCACCATCCTGCTGATGGTCACCATGAAATCCCACCCCCCCGCAATGCTCTGGGTTTGTTTTAATGTGACTTAATGAGATTATCACTACTTAGTCACACTGCTCAGAGCAGTTTACCAAAACAGTCAAATTATCTTTAATCTGACATAGCTCTCTTTGCACCATGGCAACAGCAAGCAACAGCATCACATTAAGAACATACTTGGGGGAGAGAAAAACTGTAGTTCCTCCACACTGAGACAAGCCTTCAGTTTGGGTGGTGATAATTAGTGATGCTAAAAAGGCTACAAAGGAGCTTCGACCAATCTAGGCTTCTCAATGCTAATTCCTCCATTAAGAGAATAAAAAAAAATTCAAAGCATTCAAGAGTAGATGAAGTCTTGGACAGAGCAGTTCTGGCCCAATACTGTATGCCACGTCCACTGTCCTGCAAGCCTGAAGACAACTTTGGACTATGATCAGCAACTGCCAATAAATGTAGGGAGCCTGTATTTTGTATGAAAGCCTGGAACAGGCAGGGCAAAGCTGATCAAAGCTCCATTTAGTTTCCTACATCCTTTTTACATGTTTAGAAAGGCAACCGTACCCCCTCTATACCTCTAGAGAAGGTCTGATTCCTCTAATAAACAAGAACTCTTCTGGAACAGATCTGTCAAGGCTTCTGCAAGTTTTTCCTGTGAAGACCACCTTAATTTATGCTGCTCTGCTGGGAGAGGATATTGCTACTAAGCTTATATCAGACTATCTGGAGTATACAACAAGGCATGCATATTTGCATACATCTGAATCACTCAGCGTGGCATTTGCAGTAACTATTTAGGAGCTATCCCTTCAGCTTGCTCTGTCAAGTAGATCCATCCATTGCTGTTGCAGCAGCATTAGTAAGAGAGCAGTCTCCATAAAACATGACCATGACTATTCAAAGCCATGCAACTCTTCCAAATCTTTTTGTTCTGACATGTCTCCTCAGGCAGGCAGCCTTTGATTCCTGTTTTAACTCTGCTACACTTGGAGCACAAGCAGAATTGGCTGATCACAAAGTTGTAAACACAACCCAGAAGTATAATCAGTTTAAAAGGGCTAAAAGTAGTTTTCCCCTTAAAAAAGGCAAAAACACCCAAACCCACGCACCCCAAAACTCCTTATTTTGGTTTGCTCTTTTCTTTGAGTGGAAACTGTCCAAGTCCACATGCTGGCCAGGTATCAGCATCTTTGAAGAAATATAATTATATATCAACAGTCCCATTAGGACTGAACCCAAAAGGGATCCGAGGAATGCTAGTTAGCAGTATGTTCACCACATTACTTAAAATTGCTATTTATCCATAACCATGCCAAACACAAACACTGTTCCGCAAATCCTTGTGGTCAGTCATAGGTAGTAATTACAACTGAGGAGCTGGCAAGCGTAAATGATTGAAAACAACCATTTTAAGCTCCTCTGGCAGTTTTTTGCTCCAGCGTAGGTAAGGTTGCAGCTAGGAGGCAAGACAGACCAAGATTACCCTCACTCGCCTGCAAGCCAGCAAGGAGGGCACAAGGCAAGCTTTTCCTGCTAGGAAAACCAGAAGTTTCCTGGTTTCTTGCAGTGTTGGTCTAAATTCCCAATCAGTCGTACTATATATGAAAGTAAACCTATTTTTAATAGTCTAGTGAAAGCAGATTTCCATATGCTGGATGCTGAATGTTTACTGTTGCATTTCAGGGACACAACATGAAATGACTAATTTATTGCATTACTTCGCAAATACAATTTTTACATTTGGGTAGATCATCCTGCAGGGCTGGCTACTCTGCTGCCCTGTATCAGAGCAATTTTAAAACGTCAGACTTAACAGAAATAGAAGCACACACAAGTCAACACAGCTGGCTCCTGAAAGATGCAGTTCCACCCTTTCCTCCTACCTCCAAGCATTTACATGCCTTCTTATGGTGCCATTAGTGTTCCCATGTCCACTTGACACTGTTTGGGAGATTTACTGGCTTAATCTGGGGTTCGTTTTCAGGTAGATCAGGTCCCCAAGTGCTAGTGCTGACTAGTTAAGCCAGCTTAAGGAGGTCCTAACTCTTCATTTCTTCAAAAGTGCATGAAGGCAGCTACACTACTGGCCAAACAGTATAAATGGGACTTTACGAATGTGGTTTAGAGAAATATCACTTCAAGCTTAATTATAGGCTAACACCTACTGTATTTAAGATTGTACAATCTCTACTGCAGACTGGAGGGGAAAACGTGTATGGCTGCACTCAACCATCTTTTTCTAAAGCAGCTGGCAATCAGAAGTTTGACAGGCTCGTCCTAAGGATGGCAGGACAGCTTTGACACACATTTGCGGTACCTGCATTACTTTGTGGCTCTACATCATGCAGAGCTGCCTGTTCCCACCTGCACTCCACATGCCACCAGTCCTGAGGGGCCAGCTCAGCTTCAGAGGCACCAAAGCCGAGGGTTGGCATCCCACGGCATGAGCTCTCTCAGTCCTGCTCCAGCACCAGCTGCCTGGTGCGTACAAGGGTATAAATGCCTACTGCAGCTCCGCTGCGGAACGAATCCCAGCACAGCTTTTCCTCTATCCAGCACCCTGTTGTTGGAAAACCTCCACCTTAGAGTTGGAGACCTCTAAGTTCACTCCACAAGACAGGACTCCACGAAATTGCTTCAGGGGCTGACAGAGACTAGGCCTCATTTCTCCAGTGCAACATACTGAAATACAGGAGATTATATCTAAAAATCACACACTTTTCTTGGAATTGTTGCCTCACCACCACTATCAATCTTAAATTGAGAATTTTAACTAAACGTTGCAAAGATCTCTTAAACACGCTAGATTAATTATCTAGTCTGGAGTGCCTTGAAACTCTGCGTAGTTTTATGAAAGGATACATTTAGATCCACAAAGGATACAAGCAACTTTCCAATACTGTCCTACGGCACTTTGAGCCACAGAGAAACGAAATTAAGTTCTAAATGTGCCCAAGCAAACCCCCTTCAGCACAACACTTTGGAAGATTTTAATTCATTCCTATGACCAAAATTCAAACTCTAGGCACATAGCTTTAGGCCAAGACAGAATTTTAAAAACCTTGTTCTTACTATTCATTTTCCATCACAGATTTTCCCCTCCCCACCCCAAGTATAGGGTTTTCTGCAATTCTTGTTTATTTTTTTGTCATTTTCAGGAACTCCTCTGCAAAAAGACTTTATTCTGTCTGAAACCTGACATGCCTCGAGTTCATGACTGTTATAGCTGCAGACTTGCAAAGAGAAGCTAGGAAAGTGACCAGAAAAGAGTCAAGAGTAGAAGGGAGCAGCAGGCCAGAGGGTAAAACATAACCTGTCTTATCAGCACAGCACCTTGCACTGAACAGCCACGCTGATTTGCTGGAGCCAGAGCAGTCAGGCTATGGAGAACCACCCAGCAGATCTATTGCAAGTTCCAGTTCGGCACTCTGCCTGGCTAACCCGGACACCAGGGTTACAGGGATGGCTCTTAGCTAAGCTAATTCCCAGTACTTCAGCTGATAGTATAGTATTATAGCAGTATGCTAAGTAAACAAAGACTGAGCTGAATATTATCATCTCTTCCCATTTAGATTCATTTCCCCTCTGTGTCCAGTACTTCTATGAAACAAGGACAAGAGTGAGAGCAACTGTACTTGAAGCACTTAAGAGGTGAAAAAAGGCAGGAAAACACTGGTCTCCTAATGTGTCTTTTTTTAGGAATCTGAAAAAAGCTATTATCTGGTAAAGTACTACAACAGATGTACAACCAACACTTATGTAGCCTTCATTACGGCAAATAATCAACTCCAGTTTGGACAGCATGGCTAAATCCAGCACCCAGGCAACTATACACTACCCACTGGTTTGATACAATCTTGGACATCACTGGGATTGGGAAAGCAGCTCATTCTGACAGGCAGCCCAAGAAGAAAAGCTCTGTTGCAATTACCAATTAGATCCCTATTGCATGAAGACAAAGCAAGCTTTAAATACCAGGAGACCAAATTCGCTATAAAGCACAACAGCCAACTGGAAAGGTGACTGAAACTACTATTAAATATTTCTCCATTAACTGGAAGGAAAAAAAAAAATCCCCAAACCCCCCAACTTCACAACACAGGCACATTACAAAACTTAATGCTTTCAAATGACACATCTACAGCCTTTCTGCTATATACAGCAAAATGAAGTTTACAGTCAGATCGAGATTTCCAAGCTGAACTTTATTGCTCTTACAGAGCAGAAAACCAAGAAGAAACATGGAAAAGAAAGCACAGAAAACACCACATCAGAAGCAACAAACTCAGCAGGAACAGAATTCAATTAGGAAGTAGAAAGCAAGCTAAAACAAAAAAAAAAAGGAAGTATAGAAAAGGAAAATGGTTAGCTAGCAGAGGGGCTTCAAGAGGCAGTGTAATTTCAGAATACCTACTCATGTGCCTTTTACAGTTAAAAAATGCCAGTTTATCCCAGTTAGTATGATGAAGCTATCATACTGCAATCTACTAGCTGCCTGATGTGGATGGAGTTAGTGGTCTAGCAGTGCTTGTTTCCATTAAAAAAAAAAAAAAAAAAGAAGAGACAGATAAATCTCTTCTCCCATCTTCCTCCTCAGGTGTCCAGGTCCTATTTATTAAATTCACAGTTACCTTCAGTCACACAAAAGGGTAATGACTGTTTCTCTACAGGTAACTCTCAGAAGCTACAGCATGGAAATAAAACCTGAACCAGCATCTGATAGGAGTAAATTAGATGAGATTTCTCCAAAGCAGAAAAGGGATAGAACAGAACACCAACAAAAGAAATGCTTGCATAGCCATTTATAGCTGTTTCCATAGCAGTATAAAATACTTCAATTGCTCTAAGTGCCAAGGATGACAGCATAACAAAAGACATTATATGACAGGCTGTGACGCTTTCACAAACCAAGGCAAAATATTCTGGGTTGGGTACCAAGAAAGTGAGGGATATGCATAAACCGCACTAACCCCCATAAAAGTTTGGTTGGTGACTTGCTTTGCTATTCCACAGAAACTTGGTGACACAAGGTTTACACAGATGCCTTGTGACCTTAGCCACCCTGGCCATCCTCATCCTTCACCCATCTTAACTTCTGCGACCAACATGGTGGGTTATGCACAGTAATGCACACAGGCCTGCCAGCACTGGTTTCATTTCTACTATATGAGATTTGGCTTATGCTCACAAAATCCAGTCTACTGTACCCTTCAGTCCTAGTGTAAGTATTTTAATTTGGCCAAGCCACAGGTAATATGCAGACCTGACACCCAGGACTCCCGTTTTACACTTCTGATTCTATACTAATTGTTAAAAGCAATTTCTCATTTCATGAGGTCCTTCACCCCAGTATTAAAAGAGAGCCTTTACTTTATGGAGAAAGCAAGTTACTCAGCTGTTACCGGTTTGAACCTGTGGTGTCTGCAAGTTCCTCCCACTTCTATGGTTGCTTTTGTTCCTGAAAGTGAGTCCTTAGTCTTGTGCTTTCTGTTGTTCAGCTAAGTCTTCTGGAATACACTAGCACTTCAATTTAACACACTACGGATGTGAAGCTGCTTACAGCAGCGAACATTTCAAACAACTAGGAAAACTTTTTTTTTTTAAAACCGAAGTGTGTATTTTTTGTTATATACCTCCTCATTAATAGCTGATTTAAGAGACTAACTCTTAAAAGCGTAAGAGCTATAATTTAAGAAGCACTGTAAAAAGTTGATAGGCTAATTTTAATTTTCTCCCTAAACATAAAAACTTACCATAAAAGAAGCCACTCATTCCTGCAGCACTACATAATTGCTGCCTGCATTAGCTATGTTGAAGTAGACAGGGAACAACAGTGCCTTGAAAATAACCCCACATCTAGTCACCACTAACTGCTCAAGTCTCAAGAACATTGATTTAGTAAAACCAGTACAGTATTAGCAAGTCGGTACTACAAAAGTGACACTAGGCACTACGTGCCCTTCAACCATTTTCGGGCAGGCAGGAGAAAGGGGAAGTGAACAGCTAAAAGCTCTTGATCCAGTCTATCAACTACAGCCTGAGAAAGCAGTAAGGGTTACAAGCACAGGCCACATCACCTTGATAACCTTCCTGCGTCAGACCTGACCAGACTGTGAAATAAGCCTAGCAATAGGTCTGCTTAAATCTATTGTTTGGATTCACCGTATCAAGTCAAGCCTGACAGAGCGTGATCAAAAAGATAACTACCTACCAGATCACCTGTAGTGCAGTAAGGAAAGACAAATGAAAGTTGTCTCTGAATAGCAGTCCCTCATAGAGGAATGAATGCATATTTATTAAAAAGGAACTATACAGAATCAGGACATCACCCTTTTCAGACAGATAAGAGATGACGTGTATTTTCTCAGTTGCAAGTAAGACAGTAATACTATTGCAGAGTCTCCACATAAGTTTAAGTGAGTGAGTTTTACAAGCCTATCGACAATCTACGTGTTCTCTGGATACCTTTTCTCCAGGTCGAATGCTGCCACATTTCAGGAGATTGATGTCAGCCTTGCAGTCATCCATGAAGCCACAGATCAAACGATAATCGCTGAAGATAATGGCTGTCATTTTAGTGATGTATTGATGGCACTGGTATTCAGTGATATTGCCTCTGTGATCCACCAAACATGACACCAAGAAGCCTTTACCAACTGGTTCATCCGCACACTCCTTGATCTGTTTAAAAAAAAAAAAAAAGAATAAAAATATAGTGGCTGAAGCTACGGAATTTAACCTTTTTTAAAAAAACCCCAAACATCCTCAAAGAAACTTGCATCTGTAGCTTCAAAATCTGCTGGCAAAGAAACCCTCTAGGCTTTAGTTTGATTTTCAGTAAGTTAGAATACTTCAAGATATTTCAGAAATGAGAAATCCCTCATGCATGCCAGTATCTGAAGAAAGCAAACGCAGCGACCTTGAGGATTATAAACCCTCTTGCTCAATAATCATCTTTCATAATAATCACATTGAACCCCTGCAATCAAGTGGATTTGTAGGAAAAATGCTAGTTTGACAAACCTTTATTTAGAAAAATGAGCATACTACGACATCACTAAATCATACTTGGAGCCCCATTAGCCACCTAACCTCATACAATGTAACATTTTGGCTAGGAGTGAGACAGATTCAAAAGTCAACAGAATATTTATTGAATTGTTTATAAACTTGCTGGAAGCTGAAAATTACTATAAAAGAAAATCCTCATCAAATTCATTTTTATCAGGCTCTTATAGGAACTGATTGTTGGTACTAAACCATTTTACTCTGTTGTCTAAAAAAAATAGAAATCACAGCTAACAAAAGCTGAAAGCTGTGAGGGACTGGAAAAGCAGTGTACATGAACAGACAGGTCCCCAGTATAAATCACAGCCTGCACTTCTCAGGAAAGCAGACAGTAAAGCCAAAAAAGTCACCTTTGGAAGTAAAAGATGCAGACAGTTTTGACAGCATCTTTCCAAAGAAAGTGGAAAACCCGGTTACTTATCAGTTAAGGACGCTCCCTGAGGAATCTTGCAATAGGAGCAGTGCAATGCCTTGCTCCAAGGAGTACGAAGATTACACAGACTCTTTTTAACCCTCGGAAACCCGCGTTGAAATACTTGCCCAGTTCCGGTGTCCCCTGTTAAGGAGTATACTGAAAACTGCAGCCATAATGACGCAGAAAGCATGCTTGACAGCCAGACACTAAAGTTCAGTGGTGACAGTTTTTCAAGCAATAGATACATGCGTTGACTGGATTACATCAAAGATTTGTTCCTGTACAAATACTGAAGGGCTCATCAATCTAAAGGAAGATCCATGGCAATCAATAATCCAGGAGGGTTCAGATACCAAGCAAGGGCAGTGCTAAGGGAACAGGCAGGGAACCATTTTATCAGTTCTCAAATATCAAGTTGGAATCTTTATACTGGAAATTTTAAAAAATGGAGAGCCATCTCTAGAAAGATATATTCTAATTCACTCTAGAAAGATATATTCTAATTCAAACAGGAATTAACTCAGGGCATCCTGCGACAGACTCATACAGGTCAGACTAGATGAATAAAACAGATCTCTCTCTGCCTCAGCTTATGAGGCCATTATTTTCTATATAACAAATAAAACATGCAACATTTTAAACACCATTATTTGAAGGCAGATGTAGGCTGGTAGAACATTTTGTATTTAATCTATATAGCTATTAGAAAAACATAGTTACTAAGGTCAATGTAATTGTTACAGATAAGCATAAAATAAATTTTGAAGTGAAAACATGTATGATTCATTGCAGGCTGAAAGGGAGAGAGCTGAGCAAGCTTTCTCCAAGAAAGCTGCATTTTTGGGTTGGCCCTACTTCAGCTCAAGTACCACAAGCCAAACCAGCACACAACGGCAACACGCTGTCTTCGGAAGAGCCTAGCTTTGGAAACAGCCCCAGAGCTCCACGGCCTGAGCCAGTGAACTGCGTAAAAGACCAAGCAATCATGTTATTGCCTGGCCACTTCTGAAACAACCACCATTATCTGGTAGCCAACTATAATTCTAGATTAAAATTATTGCCAGAACTTATAAAATCGCAACAGTTGAGAAAAAAAGTTGATATTTAAATCTATATTTAGTTATTTAAATGTAAATTTAGCTGGTAAATATATCAGCTGTCCTGGTTGGGACAGTCACCAATTCTCAAATGACTTCTACTAGAAATTACTCTCCTAGTTGTACTTTGTTCTTAATACAAAGCAATACTTAAAATCAGAGGTCATTCGCCAGCAAGAAAACACCTACCTGTTATTGTGAATTAAAGAAAAAATTAATAGGCTAATACTGTATGTTAGCAGTATACTCCCACTACATATGTTAGTTTTAAAGAGTGTTTTAGAAATACTTTTAAAAATTAGTGGAATAGTTTATGCGCCTACCTCGGTATTAAGTATCAGAAGATCAAACACATGAGATTATTGCTACTTATGCAACTTTTTTTTCTTTAAATAAAAACCACTCACCAAATGGCAAAAAACCAGCAGTTCGTGTTATCATTCACCACAATTGTAAGAGGAACACTGGTGGTTAATGTACAGCTAAAATGCTACGCTTTTCCCACTGCTTTTAGACATCATATCCCAGATTTAGAGGGCAACATTTACAACAATGCCAGACTGTCACTGTACAAAAGTGGTAATTAAACAGACTGTTAAAAGAGCATTTTCAAGAATGCTTTAGTTGTAAAAATTCTGCAGCAGCTATATGACATAAACCAGAAAAATATAGTCTTCCCTATGACTGCAAAAAGTGAGATTTGACAGATTTCACAGTGTTTGCTTTTGGAAGTTACTGAACTCCAAACACAACGTAACCCTTCAATGCGAGCTGTTTTCCTTCCACTGTTTAATATTCTAGCCTTCTTGTATTAACTATTTTCTCGATCTCTCCTTATACTAAATAATGGTTTCCCACTAATGCTATTCTTACCATAACTCAGCTGGTGCTGAGAAGGGGAAGCAGAACCCTAGCAGGCCACGAAGAACAAGCAATCGAGTACACCTCAACTACACTACTAATTCTGAAACTTTTGGAGCCAGGCTGCTGTTGACATCCTCAATTTCTCAGATCTTTGCGTCTTCCTCTCAAACGAACACTTTGTAAAGAATGGGGAACCATGTAAGTGGTTCCATCAAAACGTGAGAACTCGGGGAACCACTCATCTTAAACCTGCTCTGAGCACTGACATATTCCTCTTGTCTAATAAGCAAGTCTGCACCACTGAAAGCTAGACCTATGGAAATAAACTGTCAACACAGACTGGGGTTGGAGAGACAATCTGCTATTCATGCAAGTGATTGTCTTTCAATAAAACCTACTTTAAAACCCAAAGGGGCCATCATCTAGAGCAAAATGAATTTTTTTTAAAACAGCAAGTTTATGGGTAGGTGAAATTATTCTGGTGGATATACAAATTATGTTTTTCAGAGCACAGTTTAATGACTGAATTAAGTCAGCTGAAGCCTGTACTGCTGTGAAGAGTCTTGGTTCAACTGCTTTCTCTGAAGTCTAGCAGAAAACTACCCTAACCAAAGGGAAAAAACCTCAGCTCAGTCAGCTCCTGCGTGGCTGAGCACACAGCCTCAAGAGATAGCATGAGCACAAGTAAAGAAATGATCAATCAAGTAATCTTTGAAGCTGGACTGAGGTATGTTGATGCTCGAGATACAGAGGACTAACTCCTCCTGCAACCTAAAAGGAGGAAGTTCCTAACAGAGTCCTTGGAGTAATTAAACTTTGAGCCTCGAAGAAAAAAAAGTTGATTCATCATTTGATGTCTATGTGCTTATCCTCTCTGCTAGCAAGACACAATCCAAAACCAGCCTTATGCTAAATTCAGTGGAAGCCCTGCTACACCAACACTGCTGCAATTGTCCAACACTTGATAAAGAGGGGACGAATCCAATCCACAACAGATTTCTGACAAAAGGTCAGGTAAGAGCTGATGGGTTGTTAGTTTATCATTTCTTTCCCGTGCCCCTTTCCCTGGCACCACTAAGGTAATGGGCTTTTTCCGCAAGGAGATTGAATTAATTACGCCTAGTAATTTGGCATATAAGACTAGAGCTTCCCCAAACCCAAAATGCTATTTGCACACTAATTCACTATCACATAGAAATGAAAAAAAACCTTAGTGCCACGATAGCAGCCATGCCTTTCTTCTGGCTTACCTCTGCAATAGTGGACTTGCAGACTTCTCTGGCCACGGATTCAAACTTCGGATCTGTGGTCAGGTTCAGCTTGTAGTTCCACAAGAGCTGTAGAGACAGCATTTGTACAAAGGGGGTTTAAGAGCTTCCCATGGAGAATGACAAATATTTTGCTTTAGAAAAGAATGAAACATCATTTATTCCCAATCTGTATCATTATCCTTCTACAGTGCAACAATCAATGCAAAGTCTCCTTGACAACAACTTTGTCCCTTCATTTCTGCAATAATTTTCTCATCTTGAATAAACACAGACTGTTAAAAATCTCTCTATAAGGTCACGAGCTGACTCATTAAAAGGAAACATATCTAATGAAGACAATTTCACAACTGTCCTGGTTTTGGCTGGGTTAGAGTTAATTTTCTTTCTAGTAGCTGGCATAGTGCTGTGCTTTGGATTTAGTATGAGAAGAATGCTGATAACACACTGATGTTTTAGTTGTTGCCAAGTAGTGCTTACACCAGTCAAGGACTTTTCAGCTTCTCATGNTCTTTTCCCTGTGTTTTGTTTCTCTCTCTTGTTCTCCTTTTCATTGCAATTTTTATTACTATTATTATTTTATTTCGATTATTAAACTGTTCTTATCTCAACCCGTGAGTTTTCTTACTCTTGCCCTTCCGATTCTCTCCTCCATCCCACTGGGGGGCGGGGAGGGTGAGCGAGTGGCTGTGTGGTGCTTGGTTACTGACTGGGGCTAAACCACGACAACAACCAAAAGGATAAACCAATGAAAGCTGTAACTTGCTACCTGCTGCATATTTAGCAACATCTTTAGCCCACCACACCTTTCTGTGCCACGGCTTGTCTGTTTGATGCAAATGATCTAACAAAAATGAAGTCCTGAATAGGAGCAGATTTCATGCTGAAAACCTAATAAAAGCCTAGCAAAAAAGGAAGGAGGACAATGCAACTGGTCCCTTATTCACTTCCTTCTGTGAGGGGCTGTGACCAGGCAACTAGTTGGATGCAGATATATTTCAAGCCTATAGGAGGTTCTCCGTCTTGCTAAGCACAGTGATACATTAGAGGTTAGACTGCAAAACGCCTCAGTAAAGATGACTGTTCTTCTAGGAGCCAGAGATTAGCTCACATAGGAGCCTAGATGCATTTGGTTATCGTGCAAGAATCAATCTTAGGCAAGTCACACTCTGCAGATATATACACATCCCAGACGTCCTCCAGAGGCACCATGAAGTAAAAATACAGGGTAAGATAGGAAAACCTCAACAAATTAATAGCTGAGATGCTGCTGAGGAAAGCTCATCTGTTTTTCTCTAGGAACTTAAGTTGCATTTAAACATTTTATATATGTTAACATAAAGATTAAATAGTTTTAAAAATTAATTTCAAATACTCTGCCTTTGTGACAAAATCAAATATCAAAAAGATGAACAGTTAAGACTAAGAAAACACAAAAACATGCTCATACACAAGGAAAGCAGTTTTACATCATCTCCAAGAGGGAGAGTTGTGTGTGCACAACAGAATCAGCACAGCTGCACTCATATCATGGAGTTGTGAAAAGTTAAAAAAAGGAGATGATGGGATCCTATGGTGTTTCAGAGGGAGTAAGAAGTTGTAAATGTACAGGTTTAATAGATAAAAGTGAATAAGCAGGGGACCTGTCCTTGCAAAGAGTGCTGCAGACCTCCCAGCCAGGATCAGAAAGACAAGAACGAGGTCCAACACCACAAGAATACACCTCTACATTTGTAATCTCAAACTTTGGAGAGTCTTGAAATGAGGTGCTCTCCAAAGGAACCTTCCCACAGACAGAAGGAAGGTTAAACTTGCAGCTTAAAAACCCAGATTTTTAGCACTAGGCAATATTTCCCCAGGAGATGATCAGCAGTTGTACTACCAAAGACTGCAAAGAGAGGCAAAGAAAACATATGGACATGAGACGCCTCTCTGTGGTGTAGCTTTTCATCACTCCCCTCCAATTTCCGCCTGGGAAAATGAGACTTTGCCCACACTTCCTATCCCCGAATGGCTTCTATAATCCACAGCAGCCTGATACCTGCCGTGTGGCAGAGACACTGTCACTTAATCCAGCAGAGGAAAGGTCCAACCTGGATTTCTAGAACTCTCAATCTCTTCTTAATTCAGGTAATTTCTGTTGGCACATTTAAGTGTCAGGTAGATATGTTTTAATTACTGAAGTTTTCTCTTTTTCAAAAAAAAAAAGAAAAGACTTAAACAGAAACATGATGTGCCCTTCATCTGATCAAACCCTGCACAACAGAGAATAACAGCTGCCATGA
>VYZW01046783.1:24465-36855 GCA_013401315.1 Balaeniceps rex
TTATAAACACAGTTGGAAATTACTAGCTGTACAGCATGGCCGGGTTTCAGTTCTGGAATATATCTCCCAATAATAAACCAAAATACAGCTTCTCAAGCACCTGAAACCAAGACCATCATTGACATGCACTTGTCTGTGTCCAGGGCTAACCAAACAATTAAGGATCTTGATATGGTGTATTCTAACAGAATGCAAATGAGAGAAGCCAAAGGAAACCTAATACCAACCATAGCTCTGATGATTTTTTTTTTTAGAGTCTCGAGATTTGAAGAGTCAGCTTGACAGCCTGAAAACTGGCTAACAGTTTGCTCACTGTTAAACGCAGTGCCGAGAGGAAATCTGTTCTAAAACCAGACAAGTGGTTCAAACTGCCTTGAAATATCACACCCCCACAGCCTTTTCCAAGCGAGTCTAAGAATTTAGCAGCTGTGAAAGTAATACAGAAGGCTCCAACAGCTGAAATTAAGAGTTTAAATTCAGTACTGCTCACATCTTTCCCAAAAGGAGCATATCATATTGCTCCCAGTAACTCACAGGAACCACCCCCAACTATAAAATAGGAAAGACGTCTGCTATCCTCCTCTGATACAGAAGTACAGTTTATAAAGCTCTTAGATATGTTCCACTCTGAAGTCTCCACTAAGACCATAGTAGCTATACTGGGTTAAAGAAGTTGCCTTGTGTTGCTCCTCCACAGTCATAGCTAGAGACTGAATAAAACAAAGCAATACTTACATGATTGCAGTCCGAAGAGATTTCATTATCTGGCTGAAAGGAGAAAAAAGGAGCGTCAGTTTACTACTGATGCGATGCATTTAACACACAGAATAGTATAAACTTACAGAAACTAACATACTGTCAACTCTTTTTCATTGTAAGAAACAATTTGACACAAGCAATAGGAAATTTTAGAAGCTGCATAAAGAGTGATAATATCTAAGTACCAAAAAGATCGAAATAACAGGTACTTTAGACACAATGCTGTCTTAACTCTGCAGAACATAAATGGTACAAGAGCAGCAGCATTTATGTAGATGCTGCAAAAACATAATTAATGTGCTTGTCTTTGGCCCAACTGCCTGAACTAAGGCAGCAAAAAAGCATCTGTGGGAAAAGACGTGGTAGTAGAGTTTTAAAGAAAAATAAGTTTCAAGCATACAACTGAAGGAGAAAGGTGGGACTCACTTCCCTCCCCCAGATCAAAGTGTCCATATTCCCCATTTGAGAAGCAACGTCTTTTCTTTCATCTGTACATAAAGAGGCCGGTTCAAAGCAGCCCTGAGATTTACACCTTCAACCATGAGAAACTGGTAACATCCAATATTCATGTATCATTTCAAAATATTCGCTATATTCTTTATTTTATAGTAATGAAGGTACTGCTATGCCCTCATGACAATCGAACTGACAAGTCCTAAGGCACAGCCTCCACCAAACCAGTTAGTGTGTTCAACAGAAACACCCACGCTCCACAGGGAGCTGCTTTGGAACGCACTCCGGCTGCAAACCATCCTGTCCTCCTTCCAGCCTGAGTAGCTCTCACAACGGAGAACTCCTGGGAAAAAGTTAATCATACAAATCCATATCTCATCTCCATAGCAAAACAGCACAAACACAGGACAAAATCACCTGCCCATCATACCCACAGAAAAATCAACCCTGACTCATGAAGTCTCTGCTTCCACCGATATTTAAGATGCCAGACATGCTCCAAGGGCCACACTCAAAACCACTCAAAGCTTAAACACGTCATTGACACTAACACGTTAGACCTCTGATATTTGACATGAGAGCTAGTGTTTCATCAGTTTTGGAAGCAAGCAGACTACATCCCAAACAGTTTTTCGGTGCAAGCGTTTGCCACTGCATGACGTGTTATGCCAACGCTTGCACCATTGCTGCTTCGGAGAGCCCAAAGACAAGTTTATGGGAAAAAGAGAGCATGGGAAATGTTTCCAAGTTCTTAATTACAGCCATTATTAACTAAAGCACTTTTATTTTGTATAGCAGGAAGCGGCAGAAATTACCTCTCCATTTAGAACATAAAAACCAAAATGGTACCTGAAGGATCACAGTAATTAATTGCAGTTTGATCAGACTGCCACCATCTAAAACCATACCTCCCAAAGTAATCATAAATTTGAAAATCAGGATATCAACTTTTTTTAAAAGGCTAGCAGATGCCTGCTCGTTATCCTCAGACTGCAGAACTGATTCTCACAACTGAAAACTAAGATGACATCCAAATTACACTATTTTAAAGCAGCCTCTAAGACCAACACTATCATGACGTACAAGGTGTTTTTTCCTTAATTTTCTGCACCCATCCTAATCATTCAGCAACAGATGGAGGTTGCTGATTTCAAGAGCTGAGAGGTAGAATGCCCTCCACTGAAGTTGCCGTCTCAATCTTTTAGTCAAGGACAGTTTCTTTATAAAAATAAATAGGCTAGCACTGTAATTCTCCTCTAGAGGACGGGACTTATTAACACATCTGCAAATAGAAGAATTTGCAAGGGCCAGAGAACACTCTCCCAAAACCCTTCTTGGCTGCTTCAATTATTTTTGCATCCTCCAACCTAGTAACCTTTGCTTCAGATCCACCAAAGATTAAAGCTCAGTTTTTCTGGAAGGATGAGCCCAAGAAGATAACAGACTGGTTCTCACTGACTTGGGAAGCTTAAACAAGCTTTTCTTGAAATACACAACCTTAAAATGCTGCACATTGAAATACCAGCCTTCCCTGTGCTCTGCAGCAAAACTCAACTCTGAGAAATCAAGCCTTATTCTTCTGAGAAGAGTAACGGAAGCTAAACAGGGCCTTCACTAAGATTTAGTACTCTATACATTCACAGTTCAGTACTTAAATATGCAAAAGCATAAGGTCTAGCCAATAATCCTTTAAGTGTGGAACAAGATGACCACCTGCTAGCTAAAAGCTGTGATCCTTCTTCCCTCTTACCATTGCAAGTGTAGGAGAGGTGGGTTCAGTGGCAATGCTGACCTGCTTCTCCCAATTTAAGTGAAGCAAAAGGAGAAATATAATCCTTTTTATCTTGTGTCTGATAAACTGAAGGGCTGAGTTTGAGTAAGGGGAAGGAAAAATCTCTGCAGTGCAACCCACACTAGTTCTGCCTTTCTAAGGAGACAGCCTGTGGCCCTCTATCCACTACATCCACCCAAGAAACCTTCCAAACAAGAGCAGTTTCAGAACAATATGCTTGCGTAGTAAGCGTCATGAAAAAAGGGTAAGTTTCAAACTACCACTAAGAGAAACTGAGGAGCAAGAAAAGCTGCATTGTGTCATTCCCTTATGGTGAGCTGGAGAACACGGATGCTCAGAGATCCCTGGGGCAGGGGGAAGGAGGAGAGCAGCCCAGACCGGCACTGCACGCTAGTTGAGGCATTTTAGGAGAGGAAGCTGATGGCAAGGAGGACGTTCCACCGATTAGTGAGGGAGAAGGACTCCTCTTACATCTCCTAATTGAAGGATTAAAAACAGACTTTACAGAAAATATGTGTGCCTCTAGGCTCACAGAAGCTTTTGCTGTTTAGCAGCTTCACTGGGAATATATTGCCTTCCTTTGCAGTTCTCTAAAAAGCTCTCCAAACTCCTTCATGCACTAACACTCACATTCCAGAGTATGAACACCACTTCCTACCTCCCAGGAAAAGCAGAGTTTAGAACAAGTACCAGCTATAAGAAAACCTGAACAGAAAAAGCATTTCCTTCCATTCAACCACATACAACAGACACAAATCATACTGCATTAGTATTGTGAACTTTACAGAGAAATTCAAAGGTTTGTATGAAGTCATATCACCACGAGGCTATGAGGTCGTCAACACCGTTGTGTTTAAAAGTGCGTTTTCTCATCCACCAGATCTCAGCTCACTGAAACAAGCCGTGACAGCCATCCCTTTCTAAATCTCTCTGCTTCAGCAACGGTATAAAACTAGGTCAAAACTGTATAGCAAATGAGCAACCCACCACCACTACCCAGGCTCAAGGAGGCACAAGGGGTTGGTGTTTTAGCGTCAGAAACAGACCATCATCATGCTGGTTCCCAGCAATACTTACGTAGTCGTAGCTGTATCATGAACCAGTGTCACGCATCACCATCTAGTGAAGAGCATGCTGCCTGGGGTGCAATTACTGTCACCCCCACAGCTTGAGTCAGAGCCCCTTTCAGCTGTGTATACAAAACAGACTGGATGTGGTCTTATTTCATCACATCCTAAAAAAATAATTCATACCACTGGATTTTGAAAAGCAAGGTAAGAATCCTAATCAACTACTGTGGATGAAACTCAAGGTCTTGGAAGAACTGTCTGCAGGGATTATTTTAATCACCAGCAGCTGCTTGACCTTCCTTTCCTTTGCTCCCTTGCAAATGTCATGCAAATAGAAGAGTCTCAAGTCAACCGGACAAGTGCCTTTATTCCCAGATTTTAATCCCTCCTTAGACAGAACAGGTGATGACAGCAGACATTTCCACTATTCTTTTAAGGCAAGAGTAGCAGCGCACTTGCTGAAAAGTAAGCACCGGGCATATCTCAAATACTAACTATGGATAATCTTCAGGCATTGAAGACAACAGACTTTGGACCTGCTCAAGCAAAAACCACCAAGAACCAGCATGGAGCAAGCCAGCAAAATAAAGAGACAATTCGCTTGTGGATGGGAGGAACCCAGTAGATGTTCTCTCTCTAAATTCAGGAACAGATTGTGAAAAGATCAAACAAGTCAATTAGGAAAGGCTGTTAATTAAAGCAGCTACCTTCCCATGAAAGAGAGGGTAGGCAGAAGTCCAGCGAGACCGTGGGTGTTCCCCAGTTTATTGCACTGTCACACGTACGATACGCTACAGAGCACGTAGCATATGGATACGCAGTACAGGCAGCTCATGGTTCCTAGCCACAGCGCTGAAGTTTTCTACTCTGACCTAAACACATTTATCACTAATATCTGTAGAGATATGATAGAGCAGGCCTACTGACCCAGGAGCTTCTAATAAGGAGGCCATCAGGCTGATAAAGGGAAAATTACTTCTTAGCTGTGTCTTTCCCACAGATAACAGCAATCCCCTTCATACTGAACACACCCAGACAGGACAGGAAACTCACAATAAGGCGATTCAATCCACAGGTATCAAGCTAGCTAGACTTATAACGCCAGAAAACAACACAGGCATGGAAGCAAAGCAGGGATCAAGGAGAGATCCAGGGGAGTCACCCTTCTGCAAACCTGATCCCTTCCCAAGGCAGTCACTAGAAATGATTCTGCAGAACAGTCTGTGGAAACAAGAGCAGATACAGTAGTCTAGGCAAGAATTAACACAGCTTTTGTAAAAGAAGAAAAACCACACATCACACAACCACCCATGCTTCAAACCTACTGAAACATCCTGGAGTTCTGTGCCAACAAGCATATGGCTGCAGTAAACTGTTCTCACACATCCTGCAGTCCTGAAAGAGTCATGTGTGATAAAAAAAGTTAAAACCAGTGATAATTTAAGTTCAAAACAGATGAGAAGACTTCGTAATTTAATTACACGTTTAGTGAGCAATAAAATTTAAACTTGTTAAGCTGAGCTTGAAATATTGTCTAATGCCAGGGAACTGTTAGTACTAAAAACAAACCAGTACTCTCATGTCAGCAAAAAAACTCTACACTTATCATTCATGCTTTGAAAAAAGCCAGCTTGAAGCATGGTACTGTGCATATATCATGCACCAAAGTTATCAAGCTCCTAGCTTCCATACACTTTGCTTATTTCACATAAATAATTTTTCCCCACTTATAAACAGAGCACCAAAGTCTGCAACACTGCAAATCGTTTGACTGAATAATTATTTCCACATTGGTTAGGCACTCCTAGTCTATGCAAACTTAACAATACAAGTTATACACAAATACCAAACAACTGCCTCCAAAACATACACAGAACTTTGCATATGAAAGTCAAATGATCAGGACCAGCAGCAATTTCTTTAGCCACCCCGCACACACAAAGCACAAGTAGCAAATCACTCCAAACATCACATTCTGCAATGGTGGTTTTCACTGTTTTAACCAAATTCTAGATTCTACAAACTTTTCCACCTATGCTAACATTTTACATCCTCTATGGGTATGACACCATTAAGACAAGTATGCTCATTCATTAAAAATATCACAAAGCAAGATCAAAAAGCCCCAGCACAACATGTTGGGTGTCCTTCTGGCCCAGCAGCCAGGGAAAAAGGAGCCAAGGATGAAGTGGGCCTTGTCCACTCACACTTTGAGGATCCAGTGTTCAGTATCTGCTTCAAATACCAAGAAAGTTCAGCAACAGAATTTTAGTAATTGTCATGTTTTGCTTGTTTCACATTTGCTTGACGCAAAACAAAGTCTAGCAGGCTGTGTGCCTTTCCTCCACAGCAGAGATCCCTCCTTGTGCAAATACCATAGGCAGTACAACAGAAAACACTCAAGTTTTATTTCCGATACATCAAAAGTGACCACAGATCATGGTACAATTAAAGGAAACACACTGACTCTATTCACCTAACAAGCCAAATATCTTTGCTGGTTATTTCTTACCAGCAGATCACTTTCTCCCAGCTAGCTGTTCCTGTGCAAAGCTGTAAGTCGGGTGCTTGGAGGCTGCAGAGCTGCTCCATGCTGGAAGTACCACGTTCTGTGTGAAACAGCCCGCTTGCACAAGCTATTCTTGTCCCTGCTGCTTCTGCCTCCCTGCACAGGGGACTCTCAAGCCCTTAAGCCCTCTTAGCAGGGACCTTTCAATGCTGATCCACATATCTGAACATGTTCTAACACTCAGCATGATCAAAGCAAATTTGCCCCAGATGTTTCTATTTGTTCTTCCCTTAGTCCCCTCTCTTCCTCCTCTTGGAGGCTTTTCCAGCCAGTCCTGCTGCGTTGTGGAGCAAGACAGACCCTGAAATTATGTGTTTGCCACAGAAGTTTAGCAGCACTGCTACCAGATATAATGTTTCCCATAACACTCCTCCACAACAGAGCTCTGCTACTAAGCATAGCACCAAAACAGAGCTGCAGATCCAGCCAGGAGGTTTCAGGACTTGCTCCTGGAAAGCCCTCTCGCAACACTGGCAAAAAACTTGAGACTGAAAGGCATGCAAGGATGCTGGTAGCGTCACAACAGAGGAGGAAAAGAGAAGGAGAGCTGTTAGAAAGAGCCGGGTGAAACCACAGCAGACTGCTTAACCAACCTGATATCCCACCCATCGAGGTGGCAGGGACTCTGCTGTCTTCCTCGACCCTGCCACTGGCTCCCGCTCGTGGCAGAGTCCCAAACTCAGCAAATCAACAGAAAAGCTGTTCACCATTTCAGAGCTTTCTGCCAGGCTAGTACAAATGAGCTTACAGAGGAGTCCCACCAGCACCAATCAGATTACTAGGAAATCACAGCGGCATCTTCACCTGCAGCATCAGCCAGCCCATACATCTATTTAAGCTACACTAGGACAACCTAACTCTCGAAGTACCTTCCTGGACAACTCTCTGCCTTAGCCCCAACCAGAAACATCGCAGAACAACTGAAGAGTATTCCAGTAGAGAGGCAAAATCGACAGCATGGGTTTCAGCACTACTGCACAACATCTGCTGAGGGATGCAGAGGAGAAGTGCGTGAAGAAAGGAATAGAGGCCCCAATACATAATTCCAGTGCAACAGCTAATGAAAAAGCTTTTATCAAATATGTTCATCATCTCTTAGTAAGTCAAATTTCATCACTTATTCTCAATACAGAGACTTCACGTCTTTTGACTGTACGTACTCTACAGTACCCCAAGTTGACCTTAACTTTACAGAAAACTTCCAAAAAGCCATGACGAGATCACAAGCAAGATTCAGCTTTACACAAAATGAAAGGTTGTTGTACATGGCGTGGTAGAGCCCCTGTCTCCCAAAAGCAGCACGTTGTCTTAACCATGCTTTGCTCCTCAGAGAATGATGTTTTGAATGCACATGGCCTGGAACGAGGGAAATTCTTTCTCAATTAGCTTTGTACAGAAGATAAGAAAAAAGTTCATACCAAAGGCTCTGCGTCCCAAGGCACACAAGAAGCACAGCACTCAACGCAGGTTTCAGAGCAAACACTGCTTACTCATCTCCCCACTCCCACAACTTAATGAAGTGTTATGCTGCAAAGCAATCAAGCTCCAACATTCCCCACTTGCAGGCAGCTTCATTACACTATCATTGCTCATGTGCTGGATAGTAGCTCTAATCATTACCAGGCTCCCCCACCAAGGGCTCTTGCTTCATTCAGCATAAACAGAGAACAATGCTCTAAACACTCAACCAGCCAATATTCGTATTTGTCTTTGTTATTCAACATGTGGGCTCATGACTCCAATTTTCCACACTGAAAGCTGTACAGTGCTCCCAAAGATCCTTCCCCAAGAGCACTTTCCTCCCACTCTTTCAACAAGGCACACACGTCACATCAACCAGGGTGCCTATCCTCACCAAGGCACAATAAGCATCTCGTGCCCATCATTCAGGGGCACGAGCAGCACTGCTTTAATCCTGATGACTTACATTCACACATTCCACCTCCGAACCAAAGAAAGATGAGTGTCCAAACAGGTGGGAAGCAGACTCAGCTATTTTTAACTCCTGCCAGCTATTCTATTTAGAGGCAATAAAAATCAAATACCTCAAAGAAGCCATTTCAGCCTTAACCACAAACCACAAGAAGAACAATTTTATTTTGAAATCTTTCCTCCTTCCTTCAGGACAGTGGTGAGAGCCCTACTCCTTCGCCCCACCTGCCCCGATTTTTTAAGGTTAGAGACAAAATAAACCCGGAGTTACCTCTATCACAGCTGTCAGTATTTCAGATCAGAGCAATGAAGGCACAATTACATTTAACATCAGTACTTCCAAAAAGTGCTGGACATTACACATGGACAAACAGGCCTGCAAAAGTTCTTGCACAACACCCAGCACTAGTCCCTCACTATTACAGGAAAAGGACTATTTTAGCTTTCCACATGGCTTATGTCCTCCTGAATTCCCACATGATATTCAGCAATCTCTTTCGTTACCTTGCAATGCCAAAGTGGAGGGCAGGATGTACTAAGGGACCCCGCATGCCAGCTTTGCAGTGCTATTACCCTGCAAGAGATTTCTTGAAAGCACAAAGTCTCCTGGACCTTGACTGTCAGTCCAGCTGCTTTCCTGAGTGATGAAGTGCACTGGGGAAGTCTCCCTCAAAAGCAAGGGCAGCCTTAGCACAGGCAGCATTCAGCCACTTCTAGCAGCCGGGTTTGAAATAAAACACTGGAATTTTCTTTAGAAGATCCATGGGGTCCCAACACATCACTCACTTCTTCCCTGCAGTAAGAGGCAGGTGAAGAACAAGAGCCCTGAATCAGGCAACTCCCCGCTGTTAAAATAAACCATTTCAGTTCTTCTCACACTTCAGCGTTAACCACAATCACTGACTTTATCATCCCCTGTATGTCAATTTTATCACAGTACTAGTCAAAACATGAAAAAAAACCCAAACCTATGACAAATGCTCAGCGACCATGCCCAGCCACCACCCTCTCCTCAGCTGTGTCCATACTCTCTTTCTTCATTACAACACTCACAAGCTCACTGAAAAAGCTGTAGGTACCGCACAGCTGCCAGGAAAACCCAATGGTGACCTGAGGCTCCCTGAAGCTAGTGTGACAGCAATTAAAACACTGTTAGGACATGTTCCAATGCAAGTTCATTATGTCAAACATAACACAGGAGCTGAGAACAGCCATGCTGCACACAAGCTCTTGACTTGACACCACTTACAAGGGCCAGAAGTCTGGATTTTAAAATACTTTAAGAGATCAGCCTATGTCAGAAAAAAGCTGGACTTGTTATGTTACTCATTCTCCAATTCTCCCAAAGAAACCCCTCTGTTGGAAACTTTCTGGTTATTCAAAATAGCACATCCCGTTACACCAGAGAGGCAAAAGTCACAGAGAGAGGCTATTATAAATTCACTTAAGGAACTGCACTGCCTTTGTACACAGTGGGAATACGTGCAAATAAGCACAAAGTGTTAACCCATATTAAGGTCTACAGCACAGCACACAACAGCAGCTTGCAAGCAGCATCACTCTGCAGCAGAGAATTAGGACACTGCCTCGGCAGGCCAGAGGACTTCTCCAGCCCTGTATGAGTTTCCCCCATGGGATCTGTTTTGCTGGATTCTCACCATCACCCACTGAACTCAGCAGGAAAAGTCTATAGGCTGTGTTTAGGGAGTCCTAGAAACAGCATGGTGCCCTCCTTTCATTTCGAGTCTCTCCCGTACAGGAAGGGCTGCCTTTGAGATGCACATCCAAAATATCGCCTGCTCCCTACGTTACCCTGTGCTTCAGAAAGCAGTATTGAGCTGTGCTTCCCAAATAACAGCTAACAACAATCTACCACCAATTTTATGTCCTTTATAAAAAAACAGTTAGAAGGCACTTAACAATAAGTTTCAAAACTTTCTTTTAAGGTGGCTGGGTAGGGCATCCAACCTGTTACACTTAAAATAAAACAGCTCTAGTTACCTGTTTTGCAGTTCTCCTCAGAAACATGAATTATGGTTAAATGCAATCTGGGTCAGCCAAGAAACACTGGTCAGGATAAGCCAACCAAAGCCTTAGTCACAAAGAGGTACCCACCACCAGCCTCTCTGACCAATAAACTGAAGAAATTCAAGAGAGCGCAAGCAGCCAGAAATTGAGTCCTCTCTTTTTGCATGCTGGAGAACCAAAACAACCGCTGAGTCCATCTGATGGATGGTACCATCAAGCAACAAGACTGGGCAAGATGCACCAAATTCAAAATTCACGAGGATGCTGGTGAAATCACGTCACAGGACTGCTGTGTGACAGGGGACCCGCAGTGGGTGCTTCTGCTCTTGAAGCCATCGATACACAGCTCAGGAACCTGCTAACACACTGCCATGGCAAACCTTTCCTTTCCTTCTCCAGGAACTCATCACCAACTCCTGACAACCGAGCCTCTTCCGCACATGCAGACAAAATAGGTTCTCAGTTACAACTGTAATCACTTCAATATCCTGAAGCTGAGGCACTGAATAGGAACTGAAGAAAAAAGAATGATTCTTTCTAATAATTAGAAAGAAAAAAAAGAAATCACTTATTCTCAAGTCTCAAAGGTCATAACGACCAGGAAAGCTAGACTGACATATTAAAAATTTTTCCATGTAAAACAACTGTTTTGATCCAGTATTTGAGTACTTCAGTTCTGCTTTAACAATACTAATCTTCTGCATTTTAATTAAGCTTCCATTTCTATCCAAAAGCAGCTTGATGCATGGAAAAGTAATTCAGTAGATAATGTCTTGCCATTTTTAAGCATTATTAAAAAACAATAGAAAATTTAAGATGTAAGCATTTAAATAATTACAGATCACATCAATTTAGTCAGGAAACATACCAAGCTTAGCAATAAAAGATAAAATTAGCTGCAAAATAGTATCACCAGACTAGAAAGCTCTAGAAAGATTACTAGAGTGTTCAAGCAAGACTGAAATTATTCAAATCTAAGCTTCTTGCTTATTTAAATCAATCTGCCTGGGAGCCACACAAATTCTTGTGGTAAATTGATCTCCCTAGCGTCTGGTTCTCCTTTCCTAAGAGCCACGATAAGAAAAAGAAAAAGACCAGAAAGACAAGACAAAATCAGCTGATTCACAACATTGTTACGCATTCTGCATTCAGACAGATTATACATCACGACATTAAACCAAGTTATAAATGTCCTGGCAAGTAAAGGCAGCTGGGCACAGTGACTCATGCCGGAGCTGCTAGGTACAGCGCTCCGTCGCAGACCTCAGCACCAGCATCAAAATCAGAAATCTCTTTTCTTGGAGACTCATGCAATGCAGCATGGCTAATGCACTTTATTTTACTTTACTGCCTCATCTCTGCTATGCTTCAGCAACACACACCCAGATTTTATATGCGCAAGTGTATGAAACAGATTTTCAGCAAACCTATGGTGTTAATGCCTTTACTGATGTGAAAAATAGTCATTCTTCATTCCTGCTTGTCCAAAAGGTAGAGCACGCCATTCAGAAGAAGTCTGATTGAAAAGCATGACGTACTTGATTAAATAAATGCTTAGACCATTTACCTAAAGAATTGTGCTGGTATAAATGGCAGCTTGTTTTTAAGCTTAACAGAGAAGCAAGACAAAAAAAAAAATCAAAAATGCTAAAGCAGCATCACACGGTAGTTTCTAAGACTTAACCCTTTGCTATGAGATAACCATGCGGTCTTCAGCGAGAAAAGCCATTTGAGCTTCTCTTCAGGACCAGCTTTTTGTGCATACCGAATGAAAGTGATTGCTGATT
>VYZW01046784.1:4191-32267 GCA_013401315.1 Balaeniceps rex
ACCCAAAGAAATGGATATTAATTCCTTTCAGCTACTAGTTCTTTAGTAATATGTAACATGCCATTCAATGCAAGGAAAAAAAAAAAAAAAAGCTGTAAATAGAATAACAGACATACAACAGATTTAGGAAGAAGGAAAAAAAAAAAGATATTTTGACTCGCAAAAGAAGATATTCTTAATTGCACATAATCCCTTTTCAACAACTCCCTTTGCATTCCTACCTCTTTTGCACACTAAAAGTTCTACCGTGCCATGTCGCCTTGAGCCAGCAAGGAGCATGGGAAGGGTCCAGTTGCGCAAGATGTTATTAAGGCAGCAAAGCTGGCTACTTAACTGAAGACGCTTAAATACTCAAAATAATTACACGGATTAGCCAGCAACTCTCAGACTGGAGAGCTGCCTACCTGTAGCGTAATAAGTTGTTCAAACACACCCTCCCCATGTGCATTCCACATTAGGTATCCGTGCCCCAAGGGTTGATGGTGGGAGACGCTAAGCCTTGTGTGTTTACCATGTTTACCATGAGGTGAATAGGACTTACCACTACTCCTGGTACACCCACACGCTTCCAAGCAATGGAAAGGCTCCCCAACCACGGAACTAATTATGGTATAACGATAAGGTAAGTATGCTCCCCCAAAAAAGTTACTTTACAGGCATAATATATTTTTCCTTCAGAGCAGAACAGCAGGAACTTGAACTCCTAGGTATACCTAGCAGTACTGATATCCCTAAAGAGGCATCTGCTCAAGATGCTGCGGTTAAAGGACAGTGCCTAGCAGAAATATGTGAAGAATCCCACGTGGCAGTCCTTCAGATGTCAAGCACCAGAGTATGTTTTAGAACAATCTCAGCTAATTTTAGGTTTTGAGACACTTTCTTGTAGGCTCAGACCTGCAGAAGTTGGGCACAAAATACCAGATACTAGTTAAAGCAAGTAAGACATTATAAAATATTTGTTTCTACAAGGGAGGGTAAAGACAAAAAAAACCCAAACCACACAACAGGAGAAAAATTAAATTCAGCAATGCACTGCTCCGAGAAGACAGTCCTGTAAGTACAGGTATATACAGCTACAGTTATCTTAACCTGATTCTGAGCATGCACTCTTTTCCCATTCCCCAATACATTTTTGGGTGGAGATGTCTTTTGCTTTTGGGGGTTTTGGGCTTTTCGTTTGTTTGTTTGTTTTTGTTATTGGGTGGAGGTTTTTTTTTGGGGGGGGGGGGGGGGGTTTTNCGTAGTTTTCTGTTCTTCTTGCAGTGCCAGCGCCAGTCATGGGAAGAGAGCATTGAAAATGAGCTGGAGAGAGAACTAAGAACACAGGCTCTTAGTAAACATCAGGAAATGATTTCATTTTAGAAGTCAGAAAGCTTTTCACACATTTCTCCACAGGTCTTGGTGCCAGATTCTGCTGAAGAAGAGAATAAGCTGTCATGCCACACAAATGCGAACAACCCCTGGACTTAAATACACTTTGTTGTCGCTGTTTTTTCAGGTTTGTGCTATTTCTCTCCCTACACAAGAATGAACCACCCTAGATCTCTATTTTGTGTTCTATAACATGCAAGGGCAACAAGCATATTAGTTAGTTAGCCCAGAGTTACACACACGCTGACTAGCCAGATGGCTAGTGCAAACCAGCAAGGATAACAACCAACTTCTTCCTTTTCACCTTGCAGGAATCACTGATTTGAATCTTCCCTCTGCTCTGCAGCTGCTGTTCATACTGCTGGTATTGGCACCTTCAGGACTTCTATCTGCTGTCAGATTTGGTTTGAAGTACTTGAAAGTTTCGATGGTATTGGGACAAACACACACTTAAGCACATTAAGAAGTCAGCCAAAAAAGCTCAGAAGTCAGCTCTGAAGTTTTTCCAAAAATCCCCACTAGATTAGACCCACCCAGCAACCGCCTTATTTCTTGTCATAGGAGTTTCTTGCATTACCCATTTCAGAACTGCAACTGCAGGCAACCAAATGTCCCCTTCCAACATTCTGGTCGCTGTCCATCTTCAAAACGAGTGCTTTCACTTGTCCTCACAGCTCACCACTGAAGAGTTACAGATGCAACATACACAGAGAAACTTCAGATATTTATCTGTAACCATTCTCTAAAGATTAATGAAGAAGTCAAAGAAAACATTCAAAGAATCTTTAAGAGGAACTACACTGACAGAGTCTTGTGCAGAAGAAAAATTAAGCTACACAATTATAACTTAAGAACTGAAGAATAAATCCACTCAGATGACCACCATTAAGCTGCCACTAAATGACAGAATACTTGCACTTTTTGATTTGCTAATACACACTAGCCTGTGCACTGCCTTTCATTTTTGCTTTCACCTCAAACCCCGTAAGTCAGTTGCTTGACAAAACGTTAAGTCTGCCTCACAAGAGAGATAGTTCTTTCTTAAGGCACAGCCCCAGAAAAAAACTTGGATAAGGGAAAAATGTTTGAAAATATCTTTACAAACTCCTGAAGCAAAGCTGAAATCAAAGCACAGCAGAAGGGGAAAAGAGATGTTGCATCTGATTTTATGCGCTTAAGACACACAAGCGATGCAATTCATGAACAACAAAGACCGAGGGCGTGCATGTGTGCAATACATGGCAGGGGGATGTAGGAATAAAACACAACCAACCACCATCTATAGCAGCCTTTCATGTTATTTAAGCGACTAGAAATTCACACACTAGTTTTCTAAAAGGTACACATTTTGTTACGCAGTCCCTGGCTCACCAAAGGGCATGCATTAGCCCCACTGCTGCAGAACAGCACTGGAAGACAACCAGGGAGTCCAGCCCCACACCACCACCCGCTCCAGCGCGGGCAGGCAGGTTTCTGGTTCCTCCTCCTCCCGCTCTAGCACCACAGCGGTTCCCGTTCACTTCTGTGCCATCACAGGGACTCGGCTCTTCAGGAGCCATCCTGAAGATGCCTGACGAGCTGTTCCCTGGTGCACGTTTGAGCATGCCACCGGCAGACTGCATGGCCTACTTCCCGAACCACAGGAACACCGCTCCTTCACAGCGCTTGCCCCGGCGGCGACTCAACCCACCTCCCCTGAGGCGTCAGCCTGGCACCCACCATCAGAAATGCGTGGAAATCCAAAACAAGCACCATGCACAAACTAGGAATTTGCAGGTCTCCTGGGTCGGAAGGGGGAACAGCACTAATTACAAAGTAATTAACTTTTAGTAGATGTTTAATTCTGTCAGTCAGGGAGAGGAAGGGCTGAGGTTACTGTTCTGCATTTGGTATTCCTAATTCATATAACACTGTCTTCTGTAAAATGGTTAAAGTTGATACAAATTATTTATTTTGGGGGAATATGACCTATATACACTAGTTAACTAAATGATTTAACAGGTATTACACTGCAGTATTTCATACAAGCCTGGAAGAGTCGGCCAGTAGTCTCACGTAAGCTTGATCCTCCACGCACACAGAATGAAAATGCTGAAGTGTCAAAAAATAGCTACAAAACAGGAAACTGCATACAGACAGGCATGACCGCCATCCAATCTAGTAATTCTGCATTAAATATCAGACTAAGTTTTGGGGCTTCTCTTAATTTTACACCGGACAGCTCTACATTAGAATGGTGGGGCGGGGGGGAGTAATTTGATATCATTTGTACACAGGCTAATAACAACACTACAGATAGAAATATAAAGAAAAAGGCGTTTCTCATATGTAAATGCTTAATAATCATAGCCACGTTAACCTCAAAACAACCAGAGATGAAGTGGAATAAAATTAGTGCTAATTAGATGTACGCAATCCTGAAGTTGTTCTTTCAGGAAGGCAACGGCATGGCTACAACGGCACGTGGCACCGCTCCATGAGCAACCATCCCTGTGGGACAGTAATTCAGAGGGCAGGGTGGAGTACTCGGGCATTAACGACACACGCTAATTCCCAATTATCCTTCCATGTAATACCCTACAGTGTTGCAGGTTTTTTCCCTTGTTAAATATCTGTCAGTTTCCTAACTTTTTTGGTAGGTTTTTAACAGCTGAACGACTGCTTCCTATATGAAACATCATGTTAAAATTACCCAGAGCAAGGCAACATTAGGGATGCAAGTGGCACTTGTCATGAAAAACAGGTCTCTCTCAACTCAGTGAGAGAAGAGACTCATACAGTTCATCAACGGGTAAGGCAGAGAGACCAGTAAAGAAACAGCACGAAATAAACTTCAGTACCAGTTAAGCACTTGACTTTTGTTAGTGCCCCTCCCTACAGAAATTACTGAACAAAATCAGATGGACATCAACTTTAACTACAGAGCTTTCCCAGCTACTCTGCATGTACAGGAAAGCTTTTGATTTAAGGATACTTTCTTGGTGGGAGTTGTTGGAATAATTGAAGGCTAGATGAAAACCAAAGCACAGTCAGAAGCCGTACTGTATAATCTACAAATTATATCCTCCTGTTCTACTTTCTAGGGCTCTTGTTACCAAAAATGCTGAGGCCCTCTGCTCCACTTCTAGCTACTCTTCCAGAGAGGTAAAGTGTCCAAAAGTGGTTGTATCGCCACACAACACTGTGCCGAGTGGGATTGTCTCATGATGGGAATGGTAAGTACATCAGTGCACAGACTCCATCCTGCAACCCCTTGTACTACTGCCAGAAACAGAGAAGCCACTGGAGATCTCTCCAGCCCTGCTGTCACCCACTGGGAGCAGCCAACGCTGAATTCATTCATCGGGTAGTTCTCTAGAAAAGCCAAAGACCTATGGTACCATAAGACAAAGCCCAAACCCCATGAACTACAGACACTTTACTGAACTTGGAAACTTGGCCACGTAGAAGATGCAGATGATGTTTTAAATGCACCTCAGAAACCATTCTTATGGTGAGGGGGAGATGGGTGTGTGGAAATCCTGTTGAAAATTTCAAGGTGTTAAAAACACTCTTAACAAAACATGCATAGCCAAATAGCATACTTTATATTAAGAAATACACAATAGATCCTGAGCTAAAACAGCACTGGACGGCAAGAAGTGAGAGATTAATTATCAAGAGTGAGAAAATTAACAGCTCAAAATTTTAAACATTACTGGGGTTCAAAAAGGCACTCAGCTCAACATCCAGCGCTATTAGTGCAAATGACACATCTGACATCAGACCTTTCTAGCAAGTATCATTAAGTGCTACTACCAATTTGCAACCTACAGCATACCCTAACAACTCAAACCAATTTTAAAAATAAGTAAGTTTTTCAGTTGATAAAACTACAGTAATATGCAGTTCATATAGTGTTACATGTATATAAAAGCCTTGTATGTAAGCGATGTAATGCATGCAGTTTTTCAGAGAAGTTATGAAATGCATATATCCAAAAGTTATCGGGGAAGTAAGCTTTATTGAGAGAAAGTAATAAAAATAATGAAAAAAGTTCCAATTCAATTCCTAGAATAATTTTTGAACAATTAAAAGACATTTTAAATTCACATTAATTTTGAACTTGCAACATCAAAAAAAAAAGTTCCGTTGTGTGCTATATGTTTTTATCTACACACACACACTCTGAATACTGATATTGTTGCTAAAGGAACAGCTCTTTTTCCAAGATTACCTATACGTACTACACTTGAAACAACAAAGCATACTCTCATGAAAGATTTCATCACAAAGTATCTGGCGTTTTTAAATGTTTTGAACACTTAGTATTGAATGATTGACTATAGGGGTGAGAACCTATCATTTTCAAAAATATCCAATAAGGCAATCAAAATACTGATAAAAATTCAACTACAGTGCAGTTCTGAATTAAGGGAACCACATAAAGAGATGATATTTTGTGAGAGATTGCTGCGCTGTCCAGGGACAACAGAAACATCCTTGGTATTTACAAAGGGGAAAATGGCAACATTTACAACAGTCCTCAGAGCGCAGAACAAAATTCCACAAATGTTTGACTTTTAGCTCGAAGAAAGCTTCCTGGGCAAGCAAACTGCACCGGCTACACCTCAGTTGCACACAAACAGCACAACTGGCAAACTGCTCTGTTCACTGCTTTAGGTAGTTTAAATACGGTAGGCCCAGCACAGCATACACCATGAAGGTAAGAGTGAGAAATCCTGAATCCCATGGAGCATTTGACACGCGTTTAACAGAGAAATGAGAACAGGTTTGACTTGCCTGCTCTGAAGATGCACTGTGACTATCTCCCCCCCGCCCCCCCCCAAAGAGTAAGGGCTTCATAACCAGACTCCTATGCTGCTGCAATCCAGATAATGTAGCGCATTTTGCAGAATATGTAATAATTTAGATTTGATACAAAATTCCAGATACCATGCATTTCCAAATCAGCTATTTTTAATAATTTCTCCTTGAAGTACATGTTGTACACTGAGAAAGACATTCTGGTCATAATTCTGAATTTATCTTTATGCTAATAAACGAAGCTTAGACATTTGGAAGCACAAAGAAATTAAGTGAACCCCAATGTATTCTGAATTTACTATCATTTAAGTGGGCCTTCACTAAGAAAAGTGGATGCAGTTGTTTTTCCATTACTTCGCAGGCTAACGGTCAGATTTTGGTGTTAAGACACAGGAGCTGAAGTCCACTTGCAGTCATACCATGCCATACAACAAGCTGGACAACACTGCACGGACAGAAGACAACGCTTCCCACCATCCCTCTTCTGTGGAGGCTTAGTACTACTACCTTGTGCTTCTGCCCACCTCCAACGACGAGCAAGTGGGACAGAAGGCCATAGCATGGCCCCCTCTCCCACACACTTCACACCTACATCCGCAGGGAGATTCAGAGCTTTATTAAATGCTTCATAGGGATAAAAACAATTTTACTTTTTGCCTCACCAGCACAACCTTGTCTGCATAAAGACTCACCTACTCACACACAAGTACTACTGGTTTAAATTACATTATGCCTGCCCTTTAATCAACTGCTGCTGCCCAATTACCAACAAACCAAGATTTTTAAGCACAATGATACTTCACATGTTCTTAAGGTAACATTACAGTTTCAAAGTGCAACTGCTTGAAAATCTTATCTGTGAAATGCTTTTGGCTTGCTTCCCCCAGCCCCCTAATCCAATTTCACTTGTTAGAAGGTATTTTATTAGCAGTCCAAACAAAAATCCCTCCAAAATATTAGCTAGCACCATAGGATCAAGGATCAAACATACAGTAGAAAGTTTGACAATATGGACATTTCAGGCAACTTATTTTCATATGAATTTTAATTTTACTGAATTGCATCCCCAATACTTTTTTTTTTATGTCAGACACCTCTAGCACGTTCCAATTAATTCCAGAATTCACAAAAGGATTTTTTCTTGTTGCTGTTTTGTTTTTCAGTCACAATAGTATTTTATTGCTGGTTTTGGTCTGAACCCGCACGAGTGTTAAATGTTCTAAATATGCCCACATTATCTATTTGCACTTGTTCAACCTGCTTGATTTTTAGATCAACTGAGTTTGCCTTCTGCAGCTGATGGGATGAGCCCCCAGCTGTGGCACATCCTCTCCCTTTCACAGGTTGTGTTAGCAGAGGAGTGGCTGGGCCGATCTTTGCGTACTCAACCGCGCAGAAGACTTCTTCCCCCACACGTCTGCTTCATCCTCTTCCTCGTGTTGGATGCCGTGAGCTGTGGCAGAAGGTAGCCTTCACCCACAAAACAGCTCTCCTTTGAAGACAAGGATGCCAGATGGAAGAGTCAGGGGCTGATATATAAGCTTCGCTTTCAATCACGTTGATTTAGATCTAGTACTACCTGCTCTTACAACAGAAATACACAGCCATATTTTCAAAATAGGCACAGCAGGAGCAGTTAGAGACAATATTTACAAATACAGCATTGCAGCTACCACTGATATTTTCTGAAATTAAGATATCAATATATCTGCACTCACGTACACACAGATGTATGATGAACAAATCTTTGTGACAAATATCAGTGCAGTGAAAAAAAAGGATCACATTTCAGTAGATCTATTTTAATCTGTGAAAAATAAAAACTGCTTCCCAAAACTTTAGGCCTGACAAACTTAAGTTTATCATTCAACCCCAAAACACTGAAATACAGCAAGAACCAAGAGCTCTTTTTCTCCTTCCAGATTACAAAAGAATTTCCCTTCTGTTCAAACCAAGGCAGTCTAAAGACTAGAGAACCATCACCTGAACTCTGATTTAAGTTGTTGCTCCTGCCATCACTATTAATTTGAAATCCAGGCTGACATTATTAGAATCTCCAGCAGGTACATGGCACCTTCGAATGCTTCGTGCATTATCCCCGTTCATGTTACTCAGAAAATCTCTAGCTCAGAAAAAAGACCAACTCAAAGGCTGGCTGCCATTTCATCCACTCCCATCCCCACAATATTCCTCTGGATCTTCAGAGATGATTAAAAAGGAAAGGGAAAAAAAAAAAAGTTGCAAATCTACAGTAACCCTGCAATTCTCTTCCACAGCATGCAAAACAAACCAACCAACTCAAAACACCAAAAAAACACATAGAAAATCTACTCTTTATTTTCTGCTTCTGTGAACAGAGAATAATAAGGTATTAGAGACCACATTATGTTGACTAGAAAATAATAAGAGAATTGAAACTACATTTGTTATCAAATAGCTATATAAACATTAAGTTATGATGAGCTAAGATTGCCACTCCTGGAGGGTACTTATAATGGCTTTGGTTAGGACCTAGTAATCATGAAATAGAAGTTTAAAATAGGAAGTCAATTAATGAACACTATGCAAAAAGTGCAAACAGAATCTTGCCAAATCAATAAAGCAATTTGTTTGCAGACACAAGCCACAAAAGCTTATCTTGACATTTAGTTCTGTTTGCCCAGATAACAAAATAAACCAGCAATCACAGCCCTGCAACTTTAAAGGGAGAAAAAATTTAAGCGTCCCAATTCACTTGTAAAAGCAATTCCTTACATTATCAGGACTCTTTTCTTATATATACCACTGACAGTAACCATGCCCACAAGTATAGCAGCTGACTTTGAACATGCTGACCTTGAGCAAGCAAATGACCTTAGCAGCATGTACTTCTGGCTTATTTCATTGCAACAGCAAAACAGCCTCACCATCTATAGTAGTCTAGAGTCTCTGGCCACCACCCCTGACTATTTTAAGATATCCCAATACACTTCAGTGATGCACAGTTCAAAGTGATAGAATAACATCTGCTAGCATGTTGAAGTGCAAGTTGTTTACAGAGGCATTTTTAGCTTGTTCTCATACTGCGCTTCCCTGACAGAAAACTCAATTTATTAACAGAGCTTTGCAATTGACAGAGCTTTGCTTCCCATTTAAACATCTAAAGCCTGAAATTAAAAAAAAAAAAAAANAATTTTAGGCATTGTGAAAGGAGAAAAACTAAGACATCCCACTCTAGATAAAGCTTATTTAGAAACTTCAAGTATGTGACAGCAATGGATGGACTTGAAAAAGCAGTTGCTTCCTGACATGTCAGTTTTGCATGACTTTTCCCCTTGGTCATACCTACAAAGAAAATCTGTATTAAGATAGGTCTTTATTTGTAGACAAGTTTTTAACTGATATTTTAAACATATGTAAGCTGTATGTTGATCTGATGTTAGGAGAAGATAATCGACAAGTTACTCGGATACAACAGATGTGTTACTGAGTCATAATTGAGTCATAATACCCATCCTGCTGACAATCCTAACCTACAAAAAGAAATCATTCAATTTAACAAAAACACACTAGGGAGGTACTGTCAGCCTGCGTTCTCTAGAGTCCCTTGAGTGACAAGGACTACATCTAATCAAGTTACAAAGGCCAGTGAGAAAACAAGCCTGTCCAGGAATTTACAGCCACAAGAGTATTTTTCTAATTTTGAAGGAATGTGTGTAAGAAAGAGGGAGAACAACCGATCAAATAAATTTCATAAATGTGAGAAGAAAAAAACCCAGCCTAAGTTGGTGGTTTATTCTGAAACTAAGTATGAAGCTGGAAAAGTCATAAATAAAAAGCTGTGCTACTGCAACAGCCTCAGGGCACGCACATAGCCCTCGCTACAGCACAGCCCATGGACAGTAATTAAGCCACAGAACTCAATTGCTTTATTCTTTTCCCAAAACCTTTTAAAGCAGAAGAGATCACGCTGGATCATATCACTTTTCCGAGCTGCAGCAGAACTGACTGGGTGAGTGAAAGCGATGTCAGGACCGCAGGACGCAATGATTATAACTCCTCCTCCATCCTCTCTGATCCTTCATGGGCGAGGAGGGTAGGAGGAGGAGAGGGGGAAAAGGCTGCTCTCGTCCAACAGGAATACATCCAACAGCAATTTTTCCATCTCTCTGAGCTCCGCTGCAACACTAGTGACATTTGGCATTTTGTCTGGAACAACTCTGTTGATTAGCAACTATCCTTAGTTGGAAAGCTGGAGGGAGGATATCACTGTCCAATTCAGGAATGAGTTGACTCCACTGCACCGTAGAGTGCATCTATTCACATCATTTGCTCTTCCTTATGGACACATTGCTGAATATTAGGACCATATTTTACTGTTGTCACCAGCGGAGCAGAAAAACGTTTCCAAGCTACAAGCATCCCTTAATAACCAGACACCTTCCATTCTGCCAGCATCACTCAAGTTGTCCATCAGCCTACTGCAGGTTCAGCTGGTGTCCATTTTATGTGGGGATCAATTATATTGCTTCCCATTCGTTTCGTTTTCCCAAACTAAGCAGTTTGCGCATGGACCGCTGGATGCCAAGATGAGCATCCTTCCATCAGGAAACTGAGTGCTTGTTCTCAAAACATATTTTCAGTAAAATTTGTTGCTGTACTCTAACAGCACTACAGTCTGATACAGTATGATGAAGCAGACGTCTTCTTGGGAGGCAGGAGGTGAAAGATAGGAAATGTAACCATTGGGGCAGCTACACAGGCAACTGGAGCAGCAACTGTTCAATTCCCTTCGGAGGCTGTGCGTAAGGAGCATGCAATGAAGTAATACACTCACTCCTACACCTGCAATGGCTACTGTTAAGTCCGTGATATTACAAGGATTTTACAAATGATAAATTTTGTAAGGTTTACTTAAGTCTTATTTTCAAAATCCTGTCTTTTAGGAAGACAACCTCAAATTTAAATCAACCTTAAGGTGACTCCCCTTGAAAAAAAATTAAGCAGTAACTCCTCCCAACCAACAGCAAGCCCTGGAAATCACGAAGCTCTGCACGCACAAACACTGCTATAGCTCTCCCTTAGTGATCTATGCTCGACGTGCAATGCAAACATGGCAATGCATTTTATGAATTCGGTTGGTGTTACAGCCAAACAACAAGCAGGAGAAGAAAAGTACTGGAGAAGGAAGAGGCTTCATTGTTACCAAACCCTTGCCACATAGATGTTACCATTAGTTGGAACTATGCGTCCTCAAAACAAAATTTTACCCACTCTGAACAACAGCTGTTGTTCAGAATGGTAGAGACCACAGCGATGTGCAGAAGGCATCGCTAACTGTCATGTGGGTATTAGCTAACGAGCGAAACAGAACTCCTTAACCACTAGTGTTGCGCACAGCTATTTCAAAAAGGAGAATCATACACAGGTTTCAACAGAAGTTGCTCTGGGAAAAAAAACCTCCTGGAGGGAGTACCGGAAGAAAGAAGAGGTCTGCTGCGAAACCAGGCCTAAAGAGTTATCTCTGAACGCAAAACGCTGAGAAGGCCATTGCTTCTCATGGCAACAGAAAGGAAAGTAACTCAGCTCCCTGAAGCAGATGGGCAGGACTACCTTGACCATTTCAGACCACTCGACTCTTCTTGTAGGTTACTGCTCCTTGGAGCCTGCCATTTCGAAGCCCCTCTTCTCGCACCCACTTCCCTAAATACATATGACCTCAGGAAAGAGGCAAAGCAAAGGAAAATTACTTCCAGAGGGAAACACCATGCCCTGAGAAAACTTTCTGCCTCACCAGATGAGCACAAGAGACCAGACTTAGAAATAAAATAAATGTGTCGATTCCCCTCCTCTCCGCAGCCTGCGCCGTGCGATAAGGGGAAAAGAAACTTTTGATTTTGGATGCAACACTCCCCTTTTCGTGATTTGGGGCACAGCTGACCAAAAGGACAGCGACATACTTATCATACCATTTCCATGTATGACAAAAGCTTGATCACCTCCGCTGTATGTAAGCATTTTTTTCTTTTCAAAATGTATACATTGCGTAGTTCTTTACCTACTTAGATCACTCATAAAAGGTCAACAGTCTTAATGTGGGAGGCCAGCCGCAAAGAAAAGGCTTCAAATACCAGATCTCTCTAGCCCACCGCTATTAAAATCCAGACCAGCATAAAAACAGCGTGTAAGCACCGACACTGTCTTTTAGGGAAAGAGTATTCAGAATAACATTTCATCTTTAAAACAAACAAAAAATAATAATCTGTGACTTCAGACAGTGTACTGTGGTTAGTATTTATTCATATCCATACTCTAATTTCTAGCAATATATAACAGCCAGGAGTTTCCAAAACGTAATGAAATGTCAAAAAAATATTTTTATACTTGTTTTAACCATTTTTCTTACTTTCTCTTTGCTTGACAAAGCTGAAACAGAAACAGGAAAACATCTAATCATTTTCACTCCATCCAGTTCATCTCCCTTTTCCTGCTTGTCTACAGCCTTTTAAAATTCAAAAGTACTGTAATGTCTCCAATAGTTATCATTACGTCACCTCTTCTTCTGCTATAGACTAAGGTAAGTAAGGTAAGTCAGCTCATTATCCATTCACCTGGCTGTATTACATTCCCTGCCTTAAGCCCTAATCCTCTTATTACTTATTTTTCCAATTCATAACTCTTACAAATGTAAAATACTGATACTACCATTCAAAATAAACACCATAACATTAGACTTTGTGGCGTTCTCCATTCTCACAACAATTAGCTCATGACAGTGCCATGAACAAATAAAAAAAAGCAGTGACAAGATCGGGAGGGGGGAACCCAACCTTTCTCTTTATTCACTTTTTTAAAACTTCTTTATGGGTTTCTCTTGAGTATTCAACATACTCCTCTACAGACGTTGGGGGGCATACGCTTTCCATAGATAAAGTGCAAATCCTATTCTTGAAAATGACCATGGCATAAGTTAACAGTGCTGCCAGAAATAACAGTTCCTCCCTTCTCCCCAGGACACCTCCCTCCTTCCTCACGCTGGCACGGGCACTTGGGCAGACGCGGGGTGAGCAGAACGAGGGACAGGGACGGGGTTAGTATCACCCCCGGAGCAGGACAGCACTGGCACCGCAGGGTTGAGAAGCAGCATCCCAATGCTGCAGGGATGCAGCCCTGCTTCCTCGTAGCCCTCTCATCCTATGCTGTCGTTTAAGGGCATTTCATTCCATCCTTTTCTAAGACCTCTGATCATAAAATAGTAATTTAAAACTAAAATGCTGCCACTTAATACCTTTTTCTTTAAATCCTTGTGCAAAAGCACTCAGCCAGGCCTATCGGAAGAGGGCAGGTTCACATCACATTGAGATTAATGGGATATTTCCAACTAAATATAGGGATATTTCCTAGGTAAACATAGTACACTGTGCCCATCACTTGGTGAATCAAAATCCCGTGCACTGTCATCTCTGACCAGACAAGGATCCCCACTGGTAAGACTTACAGGTAAAGCTCACGACAACACATGTACAGCTTGCACAGAAACAATTTTCAAAGATTGTATACAAGAATACAGATGGGATCACACTAATAAAAGAGGTGCTGTAAGGAACAAGCGTTTTTTTAAAAAAACATTTCTAATTGGATTAATTTAGCTTGAAGCTTTAAATAAAAATCTATTTAAATGAATATTTCCTTGCTAAATAACCTAAACAAACACATAGCACCACTGAACTTAAGGGAAGAAAGGAAAGGGAAAAAAAAAAAAAAAGAGAGGTATTTCAGTGTCCCAACTGCTGCTTGATTTTTTTTAAAGGGTTTGTTTCAACATGTCATAGTCAAACAAGTCAAACCTGCACTATCATTCCCACCCTTTTCTAATACAGAAAACATTTAAGTACAGTTATATTTTATGAAGTAGCTCCTTATTTGATTGACAAGAAGCACAATCTCTTGCAAAATAAATTCCATCTCAATACAATATATGCTCTGAAGGCTGTTCTCATCCCTTTTTAAGGCTTTTCTCTTCACATTTTGCTGGCATCATCTATTTTGAAACTAAATCAAGTCCCTGTTTTCTGATATTATTTACACTAGTAAGGTGCTTCCAAAGAAATAAAAAGAAAGTTTGAGAAACTGCATGCCAAACTACACAAAGTTAATTTGAATCAAACAACTGGTAGAGAGCTATGCATCCACGATGTAATCCAGCACGCTAAAAACCTTTTCGTAAGTAAATCTTTTCAGAAGTAAGCTTTTTGTTGAAAATAATTTTGAAGTATAGTATCGTATTTTTTCAAAGTTAAGTCAGTTTCAAAATTCTCTCAACCAATATTCAACTTAAATGTAACACGAAAACTATTCATGTAGATAGACCCCAACCTTTTTTCTTTTTGTATGTCCTTTTTACTGTCAAAAAAATACCAACTTAAATGCTACTTTATAGAAGGATTATAAAACTATACAAGATAAAAGAATATGATCTTCTACTGAACAGCCTGAATATCAAAGCACTTAAGTGCAACTTAGTAACTAGGGAATTTTATGTGCACATATTATATGAGTCTATATATGAGTATCATTCAACATCATTGAGCCAAGACAAGCATATACACCCACGAGTTTTATTTTTTGCGGGGCTTGTGGGGGGAGAATATTTTTGAATGTACATCCACAAGGAACCTCACTTACTCACACTTCAGTGCATGTCATGCAATACAATTATCCAAAATGCGCACAAGGTGCCAAGGAGTTGCACATTGATCTTGCCGGCATACAGACCTGCTCAACCTAGTAAGCATGTCAAAATTCTATATAAAGTATAGGTGTAAAAGAACATCAACCTAAGTAAAACAAAACTACAGCTAAAAATTTGTACGTAGGCAACTGAATAAGCACAACAATGCTATGTCTAATGAGCCGCAAGTTTTCACTTCCAACATGAATAGCTATAAAATATTTAAAATTTTCTTCAAATTACTCATTGTCCTAGTTTACTAGCTTTTTACTGAATTTGCAGACACAGGCCATATCCAGGACATACTACTGCCAATGATGCAAAGCAGAACTGAAAAAGGTCTTCAATCAAGACAAATTCAGCTTATAAAGAAAACCAAAGGACCTCAGATGCTAAATACTAATAGCTTTGACGTGCCACACAGATTGGATAACCATACGAAGAAAGGATTAGAAAACAAAATCACAAATATACCTCCATTTTGAGGCCAATGTAGAATGCAACCATGTACCAAAATCACTTTAAATGCCTGCTTGGTATCACCTTAAACATTTAAGTACCCTATCACTCACTAACTCCAGAAGTTCACTGAAGTCCACAGCTGCTGAAGGCACTCAAATCAGAACTGAGTTTAAGAACTAGGCAAAATATTTACAAGCACTGGAGAAAAACAGAGGCATTTACATAATCTTTGGCAACAGGATACAAAAATACGGCACTTCTAGTACACTGCCCAGCTGCTTACAGAAAAAAACATCATGTTAGGAAGGCAGGAAAGGCATCCTAATCAAGCAAGTGAAAGCTAATTTTTTTTTCTGTTTTCCTTTTAAAAAGGATCATCAGAGGTCTCAAAATAACAGTAAGTGATGACTTCAGAGTGCCACACAAAATATACTTCTAGAAAAAAAATAGCACTATAGAAACATTCAAAGCAAACATTCACATTTAAAATGGTAACCAACCAATTAATCTTAGTATGGCCTTCATTCTTAGATGGTCCTTATGTTTTCCAAATTATTCTTATTAGTTATCTGAAGAGTAATTATTTAAGCCATTAACTTTAATAAGTGCTAAAAACTTGTTCCATTGAAAGTTCAAAACAAAGTAAAAGACACCTACCTGTAATACCGAGATTGTAAATAGGTTGAACAAATAGTCTTTGATACATGGCTGGCAGACCCAAAATCTATTACTTTAACTCGGTAAGGCTGCCGAACAGGATCCACCAACATAATGTTCTCTGGTTTGAGGTCAGCATGGATTAAACCCAGACTTTTTAATTTTTTCAGTGCAGTGGCCACCTGTTGCAGAATAGGCCGTATTACTTTCAGTTGCAGAGGGCTGAATTTGTTTTGTTTCAGGAAGTCGTATAAATTCTGTTCCAACATCTCAAAAACCAGACAAGTATGGTTACGATGCTGAAAGCATTCGTACGCTCTCACAAAGTTAAATTCATCAGCATTTTCAGTACTTAGTCTCGCTAATATGCTCACTTCTATTTGTCCTTGGCGTGCATATGAAGGATGATTCTTCAAGATTTTGATTGCCACAATCTCATTTGTCCCCCTTTTCCAGCACTTCACTACTTGTCCAAAGGTCCCTCGCCCAAGGAAATCAAGAACCTCATAAGTGTTTTTCACAGAGCACAATACCTCATGCTGTACTAACTGGTAATCTCCATCACCGCTTGTACCACTTTGTTTTGAAGTTGCAGCTGTTGTCACAACCGTCACTGGGTTTCCTACGTTAGTTTGCAACATTGCAGGCAGGATGGACAGTTCATCAACAATCTGCATCGTGCTGTTTTGATTATCCAGCTCTTCACTCTTACGCTTCAGTCCACATCGCTGGGGTCCTTCCAGGATATCTGATCGGCTTCCTTGCGTCCCAGTCCGAGGTGCCTCTAACTGAGCTTGCTGCGCCTGCGCTGCTAATGCTTTTGTAGCACCTGCAATGTTTTTTAAAGCAACAGCATTTGACGGCAACAAAAAGTTCTGTCCTCGAGGTCTGTCAAATGGGTTTTTAGTCTGAAAGTACGTACTAACCCTGCGGGGAGAAATTCCAAAGTTTTTACCATTCACATAGATTTGCGGGTAGGTTCTTTCCTGGTACACACAACTGCTTGGTTCTAGTTTGAGTTTCTTCACACTACAAAAGGCACTTGACTGGGTTTGATAAACATACGGTGGATAGACCAAGACTTGTGAGGCCATACCTACAGAGGGAGAGAAAAAGAAAAAGCAAGTGAGAATCCTGCATTCACATTTCCAAGCTTTGCAGCAACTTCCTCTTCTAAAAAAAAAAAAAAAAATAAATCAGGACACGAGTACATTTTCCAAACGAGCTAGCGTGAAGTTATTTCGTATTTAGTTTCTTATGGCCAATAGCAAGGCCATCATGCCTTACCACCAGTGCACGCTCTTTGGCACACGAGAACGGCAGCAGCAGCAGGCTACAGCACTTTTGTGCTATTAAAAACTCAGCTTTCATTTAAAAACACCCAGCATTTCTACATACAAGAGTACTGCAGCGTTCAGTAACGTAAGCTAAATAACCAATTTAAATATTTATCAATGATGATGTAAAATAACTTAAAAGCTCTTAATTGTGAGCTGATGCTACCTGTTACACAAGGTATCCAACCTACTCATCGTAAGCACCATTGGGCTTCTGAGAGCAGACAGACAAATGACATGACTGTCACTGCTCCAACGGTTTCACCATGATGAAAGTGAAAGCAATTGGGCTGTGTGATGGGGCCCAAAATACCTTAGTGGCATGTCTGTGTTCAAAAAAAACCAATTGCGGCTTTCTGGGTAAATTAAGATGTACAGTAATCTAATCCATTCTTGAAAGGCAAGTGCCTTCTCTAAGTTATATACTGTCCCACTGCAGAATTTTGCACATCAGTGACACAGCTGTAGGGGGTAGGAGCACCAACTCCCCCCCGCCTTGCTTCAATTCAGATTTGGAAACTAAATATTAGCCTCATATGTTCAGATATGCCAGTTTCATGCGTTGGGCCACAGAAAACCTGCACTCCAAGGTAACCTGTTAAATTAACTAAGTATAATATTCTACAGACCTATAAAATATATCCCTGATCAAGATAATTTCTGAAAACTGGGATGATAATTGTAGCTAGAGAACCTACAAGGACAGACTTCTCACAGAACATTTATTTTCAAGTGAACGTGAAAGGAAGAAAAAGAATATATTTTTCTATATATATTTTCTACATTCTGTATATATTTTCCATATATCTTTTAATATTTTTTTCTGCCAACACAATTACTTTCTTGCTAAGAGACAAGTGAAAGTTAGAATAAAAGACTATGGGCAATTTCAACTTTTGAATTCCCAGTAAGGCTGAGATCAAAATTTCAACCTGAATGACTACCTGCCTTGAGGTCGTCACATTTTTGAAAGGCTACACGTGTACAGCCTCTCAGAAAGAACACTTGCACCTCAGAAATCGGTAACAAAGAACAGTTTTGCACAAGAGGCGGCAGTTTGCCAGCCCAGGAAGCCCCCAAGCACAGCAGCCCCATTCTGCATAGCCCAAATGCAGATGTGTGATGGTGCAGGATTAGTCCCACCGCCTCCCCCGAATTCACCCTGACTTGGGACACTAGGCTCTGCAGAAAGCAGGGCCACAAGACCATCCAGGGTCATGCTCCACACAATACCTCCCATTCCCAGACATGAAGCAGAGCATGCCAGCACAGCGTCGGAGGGAGGAGGACAATGGCAGTGGCACCTGGCCTGCACATAGGACGAGGAATCTCAATTCCACTTTAAAATGTGTAGACCCCATCTCTCGGATGCTGCACCTTCTGGCTCTTGTCTCTGCACTGACCCTGCTGTGTCCCCTTCCAGACCCATCAAACACCAGCCTTAAACTTTTATGTCACATAACACTAAACACTAAGAAAAAGAGAGTGGAGAGACCTCAGTGTAAATGACTACAAGGTTTTAGGGAAGTTATGGTTTATACCAATAACACTTTAGTTAAATCACTACTTCTTACCAAGCACATGAAGATTCTGGCAACAGGTATTTAAATCAAAGATGAGTCACATAAAACTTGAGCCAGACATTGCAATGACTCTCATCAAACGAAAACTAACCAAATGCATGGCACAATTATTCTGAAGCTGTGATTTGATTTATGGAAATTAGCATTTAAGCATCTTAAGAGAGATTAAAATAATCATACCATCACCTCAGTTTAGCATCCTATAATGGTTTTTGCCCTAGCAGCAGAAAAAAACTTCAAAGCCCTTTCCTTTCCAAAGCTGTTTGCCCAGAGCCAGATGATGTAGAAAGCTGGAAACCACCGGTAGCCAGGCTCTCGCATCACCAAACATTATGGGACTGCCACTGGCCTCCTGCTCCACGCCAAGGATTTAAGACTAACTCTCAACCTCAAAACACTGGTAAAAATTCTCCAAGTTCTTGAATTCTCTCCTAAATAGCATACCAGCATAAGCATATTACTGACTATGGAATTTACCCTCTTTGCTATAATATTTAAAGGAATCATTTATCCTGATCGCATTACTTAGAGCTCCAAAAATCAACCCTCACCGACTGCCCCGGAGCACACATACATCCAAGCGTACTTGGACCTTCCAGTGCCACCTGCACAGCTCAGGCCAAGCCAAACCTTCCATCAGCAGCCTACCATTCTTCCAGTTCTTCCGGGACAACTCAAATACCAGATTTGCCACATTTACTCCAAAGACACTAAAGTTTCCAAAAAAATTTTACTTTTTTTCCTTAAAATCTTTTCACGGTTGCTGTTAAAAAACCTCCACTTGCCTTTTCACCAGAATCCCCACTTACGCCTCTTTCACACACACATATGCATGAGAGAAGTAAAACATTCAACCTCAAAAAACTTTTACACTTCAAAAGTAAAGAAACTGTCCCTCTTTGTTATCCCACAAAGTTTGCAGACAGGAGAGTTCAGATGCCCAGCGCCACCTCTGCGACTCAAGAGTCTAATGTAGATGACAAATCTAAATGCCAAGCAGACCCAGCAGCACAGCTACACCACTAAGCTCCTGGGTAAAAGCAGGTCTGGTGTGAACAGCCGAAGCTGCGCTGCACGACGGGAAGGAGCCTGGACGCCTGACCCGTGGGCGAGAGGCCTGCCAAGCTGCAGCAACCCCAGCGGGTCCATTCGCCTCTCATCTGCTGTAACCAAACAGCTAATGTCTTGCTTGGTTTAACTTCTGGAGAAGGTATTTGCTCATGTAAGCCCATTGCCAAAGCTGATAGCATGAAGTCAAGACAATCACTTTGAAAAAGCAGCGATAAACCTACACTGCAATTAAGGAGGTTTTCTGAAGCGATGACAACAAGCCGGTGGGGGAGGGCATGGGGGTGGGGGGCAAACACATACACAGTCCTCTAGCATGGCCAGAGGACCACTCAAATCCTTACCTGAGCCTGTTGGGACCACTGGCGTTCAAAAATGTGTAAGTTTTCTACAGCTTGCGCTATTCAAACCAGTCCACAAGGACGGGAAGCACATAGTCCCGGTTTTCTCCTTAACATTAATTTCAGTTGGATGAGAGAAACTAGGCTATCTTTATCATCTTTTGGGGTTTTTGTACTTCTTACAAGCTTAGCTCCAGGACCCTGAACTCCGACCACACTAACAGTTCTGTTCTCAGATAAGAAGTGTTTATTGAGTTATTCTGAGAACATTTTTAGCAACTCCAAGGAAAAAAAAGATTAAGCACTATATAAAACAGATGACATACCCTCGAAGAACAATCTTTGATGCAATCATGACAGACTGAACTAAAAAAGTCACTCCAGAAAAGTAAAAATGATCTTAGAGTTCTTGTATGAGCATCTAATTTCTTAGCTTCCCCGAAACACTTCTCTCTTACCCCCATAATTTGGGGTTTTTTTTTAAACATATACTCTGAGAAGCAATCTCATTTGGACAAGCTATAGTATCTTCATATGAATACCAATGAATAAAACACTTTTATAGGTCTTCCCGTGAAACAGGCACATTAAAAATCCTGCAGCATCCTACACTGAGACTGCTTAAAGACCTCTGCCACGCACTCACACACAACGCTCAGATGTTTCAGACAGAAGCACGCTCTTTACTATACATTAACATATCTGCAATAAATTACACCAGAAGAGCACGTAACTATCCAATACAACTAGCTGCTGGAGGTCTTCGCTTTGATAAGCTAAGTTTATTAATAGAATTGATTTCCCCCCACCCAGATGAAAACCCAGCCCCACACCCAGAGAGCAGAGCTGCACAACAGACCTTAAAGAGAAAGGGAAAATACCATGACACTCTCTACTATAACAGCACTGCCATGTTGTGGGGGCTTTTTTGTTGGTTTGGAGGTTTTTTTGCAGTTGGGGGGGTGGTGGTGGTTTGGTTTGAGGGCAGGATTTTTTGTTTGGGTTTTTTTGGGGTTTTTTGTTGTTGTTTGGGGAGGTCCCCCCCCCCTTTTTTTTTTTCTTCTATTTTGGGGCATTCAGGTTACAATATAATCCTATGGATAGCTACATTGGAAAGAGTGAAGAGTTACTGTGCTGCAGGGGTTTGGGGTTTTTTTTTTAAGCTGGTCTTCTGGTTAAAGGAAATAGTATAATGCACACTGTACCAGAGTGGATCTTCACCCCCTGCCTTGTCACGAATCATTTCACTGAGCTTATACATCTTTCTGCACATTTCTGATTGAGACTACTGCTTCCTGGCACAAACTGAAGCTTGTTAATGTAGATATAGTCTGACAAGTGCAGCAGCACAATAAGAGAGGGATGTAGAGTAAGACAGCTGGTGCCAAAGGAAAGGAAAAAAAAAAAAAACTCATTCTGTGCTCATTTCAGGGAGGTTACTTGAGCCTGAACACTCATGAGCAGCCAACACATATCTTCACATTAATTTTCATTTAAAACTAAGTCCAAATGTGTGCATTACAAGACCACTCCAGGATGCAAACCAAAGCAGAGTAAACAAATCCATCAGAAGACGGACTGAAGAGCACAATCCCCAGGTGAAGTACCAGAGGCAGCCCTAGCTACTCAAGTCGTTTCAAGACTCAATTTTCAGTTTCAATCTCAGAGAAGCCTGTCCATTCCCCCTACACACATTTTTAAAGGCTCTTCTCCTTCCCCAAGTGCAAGATGACCATCATAACTTCATGCCAGCACAGTGACTGCTCCTGGGCAGCGGCACACACAAGCTGAAGCTGGCTCTGGAGTTCTCCAGCTTGCGGCACCCTGCCTCACGTGCCAGATGCTGCTAGTGAATACTGCAGGGGACGTGGAAAAGAAAGCCTGTCTCGAGACACCTACCAACTGTTATTACCTCTACATAAGGTCACTTTGAAGGAAATGAGTCTTCTTGGCTCTCAGTTTGAAGCAGAGAGAACAGAGTAGTCTGCACTTGACTTATTAAACACTAAATTATATAAAATGTGTGAATTTTCTTCAGAGTTAAGACTGTGAATTCTGTGCTTCTGAAGAAAGCACAAACAAAGCAATGAAGTAAACACATTTTAAATAAGTAAATTCATTTAAATAAACAAATAAACACGTTTTCACAAAGTAATGACAATAAACAGGAGGCACTTTACAGTTTGCCCCCCCATCAAGCTTCTCTCTATAGAAACTGAATAGAGAACCACGCGGACATTGCTCAGTGAAATGGAGCACCTCTGGTAACATCTTGCTAATGTTCACTTAACTGTAACAACGCTCTTTACTAGATTCTTAAAACTACGTCTCCAGCCTTCTCAAGCAGTCCTAGGCAAATTCATAAACATGACCAATCTGGCAGACTGTAACAACCTCAAGAAGCACAGGCTGTTCCAGGCCTGACCACCATTAATAATTAACTATAAATCAACATTTCCTCATAACAGAGTAAGGGCGGGGGGGGGGGGGGGGGGGGTGTAGCNAGTGTAGCAGAGTAACTAGTTAGAACTAGTTAGTAAGACCACTGCAGCAGAGCTGAAAAGAAATTGCCACACTACACCCTCAATTCTTCTGCAAAATAAACAGCCCCTTTTAAATGCCCCAAGAAGTGCAATCACTACGTGGCTGCCGTTGCAGTAAAATCCCCAGCAGGCAAAGCCTACCCAGTGGCAGCCACCTCATACTATAGTTACAATTTAACTCAAGAAAACTTGTTTTCCAACTTCTTTCAGGCCCGCATCGGTGAGAACCGGTTCCAACCCACTTGCACACCTTCTCGCAGCACAGCTGGGCATCAAGGGAGGCTTTCTAAAAGCTCAGTAATTTCCAGCAAATGCACAATTTGAGCAGTAGCACTTATGAAGTGTTTTATTTACATTATGCATCACTTTGAAAATACCGTAAGGATATTGTCAGGTAAAAAAAAAGTTTCTTTTTGTATTAGGTGCCATGCAACTTTTCAAGTTACTTAGCAAATAAAAAGCTGAATTAGCTTCCCTCTCTTTTCCCCCCCAGAAGAAACCTTATTATTGGTAGTAGCAGCACCTCTATGTTATTGTTTATTTTGGATACATAGCTGAACAAGCTGTACTGATGTGAGAGCTTTCATACCCGTGAACTGTTCACCCTGAGGAATTCCCTTACTCCAGCTGTACGATTCATAACAAAGAACTGGCAATCAAAGTATCTCGCAATTTATGAAGCAAAATGCATCTACAGAAAGCGTGAAGAGTTAAGAGATATAAGCCCAGGGAATCCCAGCCCCTTGCCACCTCGAAACCAGCTCTGTGAACAGATCTCTGACCCATGGAAGGGAGGGAGCAGAGCAAAGGAGAAAGCACCGAGGTGTTCCAAGTAACGTGTGCCATATGAATTGTTTCCTTGCATAACCATGGAGGCAATACTGGACATAACTGCATCGGTGCACACACACTCCGCCATAGAGAACAGCGAGACGCAGAGGCAGCTCTGATGCTAGCTCACCAAAGAAGCCAACACCCAGTTGTAGGGGTAGCAACCACCGACCCAGAAGTTTAATGACAAAAGCAATGATTATGTTCTTTGATTAAAACACATAAGATATTTCAGAGCTCAGGAATTTTGGCCCAACAAACACCAACAAAATTAAGCTGAGCCGAGGGTAGCTTTTGCCTGACATGAAACAGTCCTGCACAGATCAGTGGCAAGGGTTGAGGCTGGAAGGCCAGAGGTTGGTTCCAAGCTTAGAGAGACTCTTAGTGAGAAGCAAACAATAAAATGATGCAATTTTGCAGTTGTAAAATGCAGTTACTACCTACCTAAGAAAAATGTTACAAGGTTGACTTCAGATTTGTGCAACATTTGAGATTTTTTTTTTTAAATCAGACACTACCAATGTTGCATTGATATCAGAAATTGAAAATATAAGTTCATTTAAGTGTGATGCTAACTAGTCTCAGTTGCACCGTTGTCTCAATACTTGGAAAAAGAACTAATGCTGTACACTGAACACAAACATATTTTACATAAAATATCAGAGTGAACTCCTATGACTCAACGCTGTCATTTGTACCAGTAGCAGTACTGAAGAATACAATCGCTATATTCATATTTTCCACAAATATCAAAAGCTAAATCTTGCAATGCCAATATGACTGCAATCATAGTTAAAAAGACAAATGGAACAATACTTCAAGCATTTATTTTTCTGCTGGGCAAGAAGCTGTTACGCAACTGAAAAGAAAGCACAAGCAGCACAGTATCAGCCACCAGCCCCCAAAGAGAGCATGCTCTCCAAATCAGAATGTGCCACCATCAACACAAATGGCACATTCCAACCAGCCAGGGCTTCGCCAGCTTAATCTCTTCTTTTAAAAGACTAATTCTTTTTGAACCTGAAAACAGTAGGCACACTGAAATAAAAGTCCATAATGGTCGTGTTTAGGAGAGCCCACACCTTCAGATTCTTCACGAGTACAGTGCCAAAGGATGTATTCAAAATACTGCTACTGTCTGTCACTCTTCAATGCAGTAAGAGGGATCAAGGTGAGTAGAGAGGTAGCACATAAAGCCATGTCTTTTCCATTGCTGTCAGTATTTTAAAAAAATGTTGCCACCTTACCTGAAGTAGAAATAAAATTTGATAGAGGGTTTAGCTCAAACTGCCTGTTGGTAAAGGACGTGTTCAAATGCTGCTGGGTTTTCTGGGGGTTTTTTTGTTTGTTTGTTTGTTTTAAAAAAGCCCTCCCTAAACAAATATGTATGCCATTTCCCCCCTCTTATTTCCAGCCATTTTATTTTGATTTTATTGCTTAATTTTGCGTTCTTAGTCTGCTGGGCTTTTTTAGAATTAGAAGTGGACCAACCCAGCTAAGAAATTTATTTAGTTTCATTTTGGAATAGCTCTAGACAATATCAAATGGTGCTCCTGTAAGAATATAAATCTAGATGGCTACTTTCCTCATTGCTACTTCAGCTTTGTTCCTTCACTGCCTAAAACTTAGAAAGCAAAACAGAATGGCTGGCATGCCAGAACATCTGCACGCCCATGAAGGGATCCTACTTATATAAAGTTGATTCTTCATCAACTCCTCTAACTACTCAAGGGGGAGGAGGTTTATTCAAAATTATCTTCCATCCTTTTATTATAAAAGATTTTCAGCTGGACAGAGCACACATCAGTACAGCAACACACAACTACTGTTCTCCCCACAGGACTTGAACATTAAGTCTGCAACAGCGCACATACAAATAACCCATCGAGCTCACCAAGTCTGACATGTGATACAAAAATTTGCAAATCAGGGTCTACTGTACCAAGAGAGCACAGTTCAGGAGGTACATAAAACTGTTTCCCACGCATTGAGAATTACCTATCAGTAAGTAATGTTCGAGTTAAAAGTTTCCCCAAATACATGAAAAATCATCATCACTTTTCCAACAGGACCAACAAGAACTTAGTTATGAAGCAGTTACTGAGTTGCCAAGACAGCACGCCTAAATCATACTCAAATTCCTTTGGCAACAGAAATATTACAGTAAATGCAAATTCTTAGCCTTTTCTTTCAACTCTGACTTAACTGTAAAAAAATAAAGACATCCAATCCAACACACTTCTCTTGATTTATCTTTGAGTGCTACAGCCTTCAGTTCATTCACCTCAGCTATACCTAGTAGCAACTTTCAAACATACACTTACTGAGGTACATACACACACACACATATATATACACACACACACCCCCTTCAGTAGGCATACGTTTGGAAGTTTAGAGAGATATATGTACACACACACACAGAGAATGAGAACTCTTCAAAGCCCTAATTTTTATCTTTTTTAGAATACAAATTCCTTAGTTAAAACTTTGTTTTAAATAATATTTTGCTGTTATACAAGTGTTTTCCTTTCATTGTAAGCAATATCATGAAGATAGCATTGGTTGCTTACTGAAAATAGGTGTATAAATTATACATGGCATATGTAGAACAATAAAGAAAGAAGGGAGGGAAAACAGGTGTGTACCACTTCTTTCAGATTTCTAAAGACATGGAGGAAGCGGCACTTGCTACAGGCAAAAATCAGTACATTAGAAATACATATTGTCTCACAGAAGGCTCAGCCTTTTGCCCCCTAACAAATCAATAATTGTAATAACCAATATTACAATGTTTCCCAAAGCCACCAGTGCAAGAAATTTCTCCCTTTCCCCTATGCAGAGGAACTTATTGATTTAACTATGCAGAAAGATGTGCAAAAGGAAAGGCAAGATTACATGCAGCACATGACCCTGCTAGCTAGAGCATAATACTGAGAAATGTACGTCAGTTTTTCCTCTGTTGTGTTCTCTTCCATGTTTAATAATCTATTTGTAAAATAAACAAACTTTTAACACTCACACTTGCTTTAATCTTTAAAACAAAGTTTAGACATCTCTTCAACCGAGTTTTAAAAACACATTTAGTCTCAAAGAGCACTTGTTGCAAAGAGCACCCAAAATATTTCTCAAGAAACACTCCCACGATGCCTTCTTGCAGGGCTCAGAGCTGCCACAGTCAAAGGAAGAAGTTAGCCCATAGCATCATTTCAAAAGCCGTAAAGAAAAGGTATTAAAAAAACCCTTTAGAGTCTCATGAAAGCAATCTATTCCTATTAGGCTGAATACCAATTAATTTATTGAATCAAAAAATAAGTTGATATTAATAGATAAGGAAAGAGGAGACAAAGAGCTTTTTTCTTCTCCTAGGAACAAAGCCTGTTCCTTCCAAAGGGCTTCACAAGTAAGATCCCAAACACCAAAATCCCCATATTAAACAGATTCAAGCGCTGAAAAGTAAAGATCTTGTAAGGACCTCCTCTACCCCTATAAATAGTTTAAATCTTCAAAAACAAACTGTGGAAACTGTCTCAACTAGAACAGACATATTTTAAACAAGCAAGCAACTCTAATCATTAAAAAAAAAAAAAAGAAAACATAGAATAATTGAAAGGAAAAGGGTAGGAAGTAGCAGATGACCGAAGTTTCTAGGAAAACACAGGAAGGAAGAGGTTTACGAGGCAACGATGCACATTAACAGCTTTTCAGTCAAAGAGGCAGAAAGACATCTTACAAGAAACAAGTAAAAAGCCTTCTGGAAATTGTGCAAGTTCCACCAATTGTTGTGTACCAATACAGGCAGAGCCTGCACCGTACGGAAGAGGGGGAAAAAAAAATGAGAACATTTTACTCAGACTAGTGGAATAAGGTAGAGGTTAATGCACCATTTTTTGTAAACACTGACAGAAGACCAAAACAAAGTAGTAAACAACAGAGACTGGGGAAACATGAGGGAAGAAATGTGGTTTTGTATCTACATATGAAAAAGTAAATTACTTTTCAAAAGTAAATTACTAAGGTTTCAGAGAAAATCGTGCATATAGATAATTTTTATGAATACCTGTGCTAGCAATTACTTTTATCTTCCAGAGGAAGCTTAAATCCCCAGTAAAAAAAAAAAGTTTCTTTGCTTCCCTTATAATAAACTTTGTATTCATCATCAGGATTGAAGTTTGTTTTCTCTCTGCGCTTTTGCATTTACGTGACAACCTTCTCACTCAGCTAGCCTATGCTAGCTCCTTTGTGTGGGTAGGCACTTGTTTCAGTTGATACCAGCAGGATCGGGAAAGGTTCAGATGTCAGTTCACATCCAAAGACCCTGGGGAGCCAGCCTGGAGGGATTTGGTCACACTAATAAAAGCAGCAAA